>JAMKCH010046440.1:0-12061 GCA_023653785.1 Ophioderma brevispina
TTATCCACATTTCTCAGCAACCAACAAGCTATTAAATATGTCAAGAGTCGGCATAGATACTTATTCCGACCAAAAATATATAAACTTTCAATTAGCTACTCTTAGACAATGGGAGATGTGAAAAAATGGTCAAAAATGTTTACTAAGTTATTGTGTATTACGTTATCTGTTTTACGTTGAATGCGTTAGTTTACATCCACACTATAATTTGCTATAGACGGACATGGTGTCAATTAATGTATATTTATAGAGCGGGAGCAAGGACTTGGGTCAAACATCATCGTTCATGTCCCACTACATCTCAGGCTTTGACACTTTGGTCGTTAGTATGGACCCTCTTATCAATGAAAGATAGTAAGTGGTGTCAAATTGAGGGTGCCACTTTTTCAATAGGGTCAATTTAGTTTTACACAGGGGTCACTTTTAAATTACTCCAATCGTGTTGGAATGTTGCAATATGTCCGTCTAGTCCTAAGCAAAAGTTTGAGAGCACCGTTGGAGTGCTGCTGGTTAGCAGTATCTTAAACATATGACAGTTAAGAGAACAGAAAAGCAGGGGACGAGTGTAAGGAGTTGCGCTCCGGATAAAAATTGTGATTTTTGACACAAGAATTTAGGCATTGACAATCCATAAAATGATGGAAGCACTTGGCAAAACCCCTTAATGGCCCCCAGTTGGGTTTTCAAGGTTATACAAGGGTCAAAAATTTAAAAGTTCTGAATGTGTCAAAAAGCACACCGTGGTGTTTGTCTGGTCACAAGGATTCCAAAAAGGTATAGTTACACTATCTATGGTTATAGTTCCGGAGCTATGGGGTAAAACGCGTAAAATGGTGAAAAGTCAATTTTGGTGTTTACATGGGTCAAAAGTTAAAAAGTTGCTCTGATTCAGTTAATATGTGGTTGCAAACTGTCTCCGGTAGCTTAAAGGATTGAAATAAGGAAAAGTTTGCCTGATCTGTTATGCTTAAGTTTTCCGTATCCAACAAAATAGGTCAAGGTCAATAGAATCAATGGCTTGCAATAAGCTGTTGACTTTATTCGCCCCTTTTGGTTAATAACAAGACACGTAAGATAGTCAAAAACCATATATATTTCATCTATGAGGCAAAACCAACATTTGAACCACATTTTTACAACACAATTGGAATGCAATCTTTTATTTTGGACCCCTGTACAACCAAAATTTGACTTTTTTACCATTTCTTACCACTTTTTGCCCAGAATTCCCTACACTATAAGTCACAGGTAGTATAAACTATACTTTTTGGACATCCTTGTAACAAGACAGGCACCATGGTGTGCTTTTCAACACAATCGGACATTTTAAAAATTTTTTACCCTGTGTTTGTAACCTTGAAATCCAAGATGGGGGCAATGAAAGGGGTGTGGCAAAGTGGCTTCCCATACTTGTTTTTGATTATCAATGTATAAAGTACTGGTGTACCAAAATTCACAATTTATCCGGATTTGCACCACTACATAAGATATGTTCATTACGTTCCCCCACTAAAATGTTACTTATACATTTACCTAACAGTCAGTCGCTAGGTTTAGTCGATTATGAAGTCATTCGCCCGATTCTGTTTTCATGATCCCGTTCATTGGGAGAAATTTGTCCAATTGTTACATGACAGAACAACTTTACGGTCGCGACTCAAACATGGTAATTGAAATAATTTAAGTAATTATTAGATTTGCTTGAATAGTTATTTTGATTCGAATGATCAACTACACCTCATGTATTTTCCAGAAAAATGAACATCGATATTTATTCTTGAACCAAAATGACAATTTTAAAATGTACCCTTTTTTAAAGGAAGTCAGAACATGACCCCCTTTCCATCTACCCCCTGGTTTTTTTTAATTAACATGTGAATTATTTTGCAACTTGTATTTGACATTCAAACTGCAAGCTTTCTGTTGGTGCTACCTCATTAGGGTAAATACATTCATTTCACATCCAAAAACCTTGTTTACCAACTCTATAAAACATTCGAAAATTTCGATTACACTACGTCTTATATACATTTGCACAGTGTTCAATATGACTAGCCTGCGGGCTCAGTTGCACACATGCGCGGCGTGTTTGATGAACAGGTGAAGGCCTTTGGATTGCTTGATTAGACTTGGTCCACCTGGCTGCTTTGTGTTAGCAAGAGAAAGCATTAGTAGTAACGCAAGCCACAGCTATTGTAATTTTACAATGCGATTTTAATTTCACGAGACTAATTGCTACCCCCTCCTTGTTTTAATAAACATATCAGCAAAATTAATGAATTGTTTTGAGGACGAAGGATGTGTTTATTTATGTACCGGTCAATAGTAATATAGAATGTGTGGTAAGCAAGGTTTGGGAAGTTACAAATATTATAAACAATTAAAGATAATATTTTCAACGTGTTGTTAACGGTTATTAAAAACTTCTGAAATAGGATCTGTAGGATGTTAAAGTTAACAACAAAATAATCTAAATGAAATAAAGTTTAAAATAACCTGAGATGACTTTGGTGAGTTAAGAAGGAACTAGTGTTCGTAATTTTGATTTTTAAAATGTTGTTCAAAATGTATGAATGTTCAAAATACTGCTATGCTTGGAAGGAACCAGTGACCAGTCATTGCATAAGTGCAAACACGAGAACGTTTTCTGCATAGCCTAGGTGACTGACTGCCCTAAACTGCATCATAAATAATATCCACAGTGGATGCTTAAAACTTTAGATTTAGGGACCGCTCATTAATTAAAATTTTGAGGGGGGCTGGGGGAAAAATATAGGGGGGTCATGTAAATTCTTGATTGGCCAAATAGGGGGTCAGTATTTTTTTGTATGGCAGTAGGGGGTATGTACAAAGTTGTATCCTTCTAGAAAAGAAATGTCAAAACCAAAATACACACACACATGTTAAATCATCTAGTACTTATGACCTAAAAGACTGATCATTTGGCTGCTGTAACATTTGCTGGCCGGGGGGGGCGTTCTTGGGTTTGGTAGGGTACCCTGCCGTTCCACAAAAAGAAGGACTAACTTGCAAATGCGGGACTACCGCTAGGGTATCCAAATTCATAATATCAATAATCAAGTTCTAGTTCCGTAGGGGTATAAAATTCAGGTAAGATTGTGACTGGCTCATTGAAAAACATGGGAAAATGAACTTTAAACATGTCAGTAAAATACCCTGCAGTGTTGAAATTTCTTACAGTTAGTACAAGTGTTATTTTTCTCATATATTGTTTCTTAAAGGGTATTATTTTTTATCACGTATTTGAAAGCTTGGCGGATTAAGGAAAAGGGCCCTGTCAGCAGATTAAGGTGGGGCACATCTTGTGCCGCGAAGCGACGCAATGTCGCACTTTAGTGCGACTAGGGAGGTGTCTGAGGCCTGAGAGCAATAGTTTAGAGGTGTCTGAGGGCCCTGTTTTGAGAGCATATTTTCAGTGGGGCCCTTCAGCAAACTGCTGACCCTGCTGACTCTTAAATCCGCCACTTGGTATGAAAGCAGGGTCCCGCTTGGGGTTAATGTTACTACAAAAGTGGTTCCCGTAGGGAGATTTTCACCGAAAACGGGTATATTTAAATGATTACTGGTCCCGTTAGGGGTATATATTCACTGAAAATTGGTCCCGTAGGGGTATATTTCACTACTGAAATTGGCTCCCGCTAGGGATCAACTTTTAGACCCCGGACGAGCATGGGTACCCAACAAACTTTTGAGACCCCCCCCCCAGATGATGGTGAAGAGAGGCTAAAAGGAAGCCAGATGACTTCCATGCGCATGCAATTTGAAGCTGCTGTTGGCGAAACTTCATCTTTAGGGGCCATTGAAAACAAATACAGAGATTTAGTCAAAAAAAAATTCATTGATGAAAACATAGTAAGAGATCATCTTGAATATGTGATGAACTTGCAAGAAAAAGGAAATGGTCAATATGATATCCCCAATGTGAGCGGTTCATCCGTTTTGACCAAAAATACCTCATAATTTACCATAATAGTTTTTAAAAATTGTAAATGCCCGCGCTCCGCGTGCATTGTTCTAATTACAATTACATTCAGTAAGGATTTTGTTCCAAATGGCAAAATTTTTTAGCGCGCTTCGCGCGCATACAAGCTGTCCCAAAAAAAAAACTATACAATCAAAGATTCATTTTTTTTGCCAGAAATTAAAGTTCATCTCAACTGGACTTTTAACTGATTCTTTTATGAAAATGTTCGCTTTCATATAAGATTTTTAGTTGGGTAATTTGGGAGCCTGGTTCAGGAGTTATGGCCAATTATCTGAGACGCTTGAAAAACCTGGTGGGGCCAGTTTTGGCTAGCTGATACCAAACCAGTGACCATTGAACAATTCAAAATTCAAGAATTCGTTGTTGAAATTAAAACACAAACATAGGCTATAAAGTGCTGTTCTTGTGATTAACATATTTTATAACTTATAATGTCGCAATTGCCAATAAATTAAATGTAGCATTGGGAAATTCAATTCCAAGAGTCTTGTCGTTCTCAGGCCTTATCTTAGGTTTCAGCAGAAGGTAGAACCTATATTAAAATCAAATTTGTTGAACGTAAACTGAGACCTTGAACACCAACCCCCTTCCTCTATTGTTCCTTGTTCAAACACTGGTTTCTTCAAATATGTTCCTCCCTGGCATCGTGAAATAGGGGAGTGGTTGACTAGGGGAAGGGTAAAATGTATTCCACATAAGAACGTTGTCAGCCACATTTGTCCCCACAGAGAATTTGGCTGTTCCAGAGTTTCAAGCTAGTTTCAGAAGTCAAATTCCCAAAATGTTAATGGAATTTCTGTTATTGCACCCTGGAGTGAGCAACCCATTTCCCCAACAACAATAATGTGTTTGCTTTCACTGTTTGACAAATAATATATTGATTAGTTGAAGGTTGTGATCTACCTTTTCACTCTGATCTGTACCAATATTCTTTTGTTTGAAAAACGGTTAATCTCACAATGAGCTAACATGCCTATACCTTTAGTTTCTTGAACGTCAAGGAAGTGAAACTGGCCAAGTGGTATTTTATCCTTCGTGTTCAATTGACGATATCTCCGGTGGGTCCATCAAATTGGATGGAATAAAAGCGAGGATTAGCTTAGGACCGTATGACGCTATCTCGTTAGGGTCCATCAAATTGGATGGATAAAAGCGAGGATTTAGTAGGAAACTAGTCTACAACTAAAGTCAAAACATATCTGCAGAAATGCAGAGTTTATATTTTTAATAATTTGTACTTTGATTGTATAGTTTTTATTGGACAGTCTTGTAGTGCTAGTAATAGATCTTTTCAGATGAATTCTTTTAAAAAAAAAAAAAAAAAACCCCCACCCCCCTCCCCAATGTCAAAAAAAGAAATTTACGTCACTGGCAGCAAGATCGAGATTTTTCAGACAAGTGAAGTGAAGGAGAACGACGTGAGGAAGAGGGCGATGTCTGCAGCACGGTTAGCACAAGTGATGAGGATGAAGAAGAGAATAAAACAGAAGATCTTAATAGTGATATGGATGAATGAATACAATAAAAAAATCCTTACATGATCTGGAAGGCTTTCAAGGCGAAGACAGGACAGGACATTTATAAGTGACATTACTATTTTGGATGGGAAAACATATTGATTTGACTTTGACTTTTTTATTTTATGAAGCTGTTTGCCTTTCCGGGCCTTTTTGAAGAACATATGAAATTAAAATAAAATGAAGCCAAGCATAAGATCGTTTTAACTTCTTTTGACTGTTGAACCATCTTGTTGTGAAAAATGTACACCATTTAACAGTAGCTAAGCATTAGGCCTATAATTAATATAAGTGATATAACTCTATGCATGGGGCCGGGGGGGGTTATGTAATGTTCAGGTGGCAGTTAGGGGGTTGCGTTATTTTACATTGTGGTAAGGGGGGGGGGGGGGTGGGTTGCGTAATTTTTCCAAACCAACTTGGAAATTCTCCAAGCCCACATCCCTCGTAAATAATGAACGGTCCCTTATGCTTCAATCAATTACATAGGGTGTTAAAATGATTTATAGCGAAAGTAATTTTAAAAATTTAAACCCTAAACTGACTCCTTTCACTAAATTAATAGTAGGAAGTAGAGAATTTTCACAAGAGAAAAACATTAATGAAAATCTGCTTGTAATGACATCAGAAGAGCTAAATCTATGTAAATCAATCGAGCATGGTTGTTCTACATAGAGTTATAACTCTATGGGTTTCTATAGCTGACGTCAGCGACCTCGGAAAAAAAAAGCACCTGGTGGGCTCATGTTCTGGAGGAACTTATCATAAAATAACACATTGTAGAGCAATGGCGACCCGTAAACAAAGGGTTGAATTCCGATGTCCGTTTATCTGAACGGTCTGGTACGTAGCTCACCTCATGGTTATGGAATAATCATATTGATTGTTTGAAATAATTAGCCAGGACATAAATCAGCACAGTCAAAGCCGTCTGGTGAGTTCTTGTATTGGTAGATCCTTCTCGGCAAAAGCCAGAAAAGCCTCGCACGACGACGCCATTCGTCGGGTCGGCAGTTCCAAAAGAGTCACACACACAGACACTGGGCATGTAGCTAAGTTCTGGTACCCAAAACCAGAGGTCAACATATCTTTAAAACTACTCGTTATCATCTACTGACCTGGTTTTGGTACCGCTGGTAACAGGGGAAATTTACATATAACCAGAACAGCGAATTTGCGAAGTGCAAGCCTTTTCATACGGCCGTACACTTACCTAAAAACTATAGTGCAAATAACCACTCCACTTGTGGCTCTAGATACTCGTCCATCAAACTTGTACCATTATTTTTTGATGTCCTCCAGGCGATAAAATTTAGCTAAAAAATAAGGGCTTCCGAATTACTCGAGAGAAGTTTTCACTCAGGATGTTGACATCCAATTTTGACCTTGACTTGTCAGATAGCTAGAGCTATCCCACGGCGTATTGAACTCAAAAAAGGAACGCTCTCATTGGTCTTGTTTGGAGTGACTGAACGTGTAAGGCGTTCGTATTATTATGAGTGTATCTTTACCAGCCGTTTACGAAAATAAATGGGCATCGTCATATTGCGCAAGGTATTTGTGATTTCGCACATATTTAGAATAACTTCAAAATCTGCAGAGTTGCCTGATCTGATAATAAACACAGTGGCATAAAACCATTACCATTAACCAGGGACCTTTACAAATGGGGGTGGGGTGGGGAAGAACGGATGGGGACAAATTGTAGATCCCTCTCTGTAAGCACTAGGTATTCTCGGGGGGGTGGGGGGGGGGTGGTGGGGGGTTTTTTTTTGTCGTGTTTAATTTTTTTTAGTTCCAGTGACCCTTATTTTGGAACCATTTCAGTTCCAGAGACCCTCACTTTTTATGTCAAAGCTATATTCTAAAATTCTATCCTACCACTTTTTTTTTTTTTTTTAACAAAAGTAGCTGGAAATTGATGGAATCAATTTTTGATATTTTTTTTTTTTTGGAAACCTTCAAATAACAGTAAACCTACCGCTTTAAAAATTGCTTTTGATAAAGATAATTCATCTATCCATCCAGTTGGACATTTAGATTTCCTTTCAAAATCAATACCCCGTGGGATAGATCTAAGCTACCTGGCAATGGATTTAGGACATGATGCAAACACAAATGTTTTATATCTAATTTAATTGTGAGTTCGCCCAAATAGTTTTTCTTCTTCTTAGTTTAAAAAAAAAATCTACCCTCCTTATCGTCCATTCAGAAAAGATATCATGTTACTACTATTCTCTGCTCACACATAGCCCGCGTACAAAACATCCTTGTTTTATCTCCATTTTAAACGACTGGCCCGTGATACTACCGTGCGTCTCACAATGTCCTGGCCCGACACCCCAGCGAACAAACGTTTGCAAGTCGGCGTTCAAACACTCCAACATACCCAAACAGTACTCGTAAGTTTGTCACGTTAATGACCCTAGTATGAACAGGGTGTGACCTTTAACCTGTCTGCTCATACCGGGGGAGTTAGACGCAAAATGTGATTCTGCCTTGATTCCCAGAAAATTTCGTCCAAAATTCGTTTTGTGTTTGGCTTTTGTTTCAAGCCTTGAAAAAACTAGCAGCATATTTAAGAGACATGTATGTGGATTCTTCGTATCATTAATTTTCATCTTACAGAAAAAAAAAATTAAGCTTTTTGTTTGTTGTAAATTGAGAGAAATCTGTTTTGCTTCAGTTCCCAATTCTCCTGCAATGGCTCCGTTTCCTGACCACCTAGACACCACTCCCCTCCTCCCCCGTTCAGCAATGGACAGTGTTTAAGATAATGGCGAGCCCATCCACTCGACAATTTCAGTTACACATGGGAACTAGCATTAGCCCGAGGTATGCTCGGGCATATTCCGCTACACGATAGACCCCTACTATCTCCTCCCAATAGAGCCAGCGTAGTTTCGCGAGGTAGCAAACACGACGGGCTCCACTTCTAACTCACGAGTTTCCACAACAGAGATCAAGAACTTGTGCAGTACAAAAACTCATTAACAGTCTTCGATGACAGTTCGGGTTAGATGCGCATACGAAGAAAAAAGGTCGGACAGCGAAACCGTCATATAATGAACACCTATTGATGTACTTTTAATTTACAAAGTGCCAAATTCCACCTACCACAACTACTAATATAGTAGGCATATTGGCGATCATCGAACTATATCGTAACCCAAAACAACACAAAAAATTACAAAAAGGGGACAACACAATTGTCAACAAAAACACACAAACCCATAATAAAAAGGAAGACAAAGTATGCCAAGATTGCAGTTCTTCCTGCATTGAAAAAAAAAAACAAAACAAAAGAGCACACAAACATTGAAAACCAATTGTATGACATCTAAAATGATTTACTCACCAAAATAGTTACAAAGCTAGAACCCTTCAAATTTATATCACTTTGTTGTTTTTCCCCCATAAAACCACAAACTCGGCAGAGGAATTCGATTTTCCACAGAGGAGATTTCCACCATGACATCGGAAAGCAGACGAATACACCGGGATGTCGCCAAAAACCTGTTTGAACTGTCAACGTTTAAGTTGGAGTTAATCTAGGTTAAGAAGTACAATAGTAGTGGGGTATATGGGCATTGATCATGCAAGTCAAGGTCAAATTTAAAACACCTAGTTAACCTTCTTGAGCCTTCTTAAAACTATGTTTTTACATTTAAAAAAAAAGTTTCTGGAAGGTGGACGTTTTATTTAAAGCTAAAATTCTGACGTTTGTATAGGAAATTGGGAGGACATAAACCTGAGGAAATTTTGATGACTTCATATTATGTTTTAAACAACATTAGTAAATGGTAGATTTTGTAGGTGAAAACATTTGCGCAAGATGCGCGAGCACAAAGAAATAGAACACGTGTTTCCAACCATTGACCATAAACCGGATCAGCGCCATTTTCGACCATCAGCCGTGTACGGACGCAGACGTGTGCGGGACGGGAGTTTTGTTTTCATTTTATGACGTCGTGTTTGATTCCTTTGTGCAAAAAACACATGTGAGTATTCCAAATCATTGCAATACATGCATGTGGTGTATAAATAGTTTATTTTCCCTCTTCCGTCTTTTCTTGGGGGTTTTATGTGATGTCAGTGTGTGATGCAATGTATCATGTTACCGTTGTACGGTAACAGTGCACGGTCTACGGTCCCGGACCCAGGCATGGATGATGCAATCCATAGCTTGCCTTAACTAAAAAAAGTTCGATCTCCCACATAAATTGTTCATGAAGTAGTCATATTAGTAGTCAATGTGTAATGTAACCTTGAAATAATATAGTATAGTGTGGATTTTCCAGGGATCACTGTTTAATGTTCATCATCAAATTCTTTCTCCCACAGAAGTTCCAAGAGTTTTTTTTTTGGCATAGGCAGCAAGCTCTTGATGATTTTGATCCTCTTACTAATCTGGCCCTGTGCTGTGATCAAATATGGGGGGGGGGATATTTTTATTTTAATATGGAAAAATGGGGGAGACGGGGGGGGAGGTTGCCCTTGGGGAAGACAGGGTGCCAGGAGGAGGTATTACTATTAGTTAACACTTACAACGGTGGCTGCATTTTTTATTTTTTTTTGCTGGAAGTACCTATAATATTACAACTGGATTGTAGGTGAAAGTAACTGTTCTTTTCTCTGGAACATAATGGATTAATAATTGATAAACAAGCACAGATGGGGTCAACAGTTGGTAATTTATTTAGGAAGTTCATTTCATGCCAATTTAAGTATTAAGTAACAGTATGGTCCTTTACAATGCCTAGTATTTTCAGACAACAATGAAGACAACACACTACGAAAAACTCAAAACTTCAAAGAGTCATAAGTCTTCAACAAAAGGTTCTATGAAAATATGGTTTACAGTTGGAATTTCTGACGATGAAACCTTTAATTTGTGAATATAATTGACTATTTGCTGAATTTTTTTGTTGACCTGTTATCTCTCTTCTAGCTTAGGCTTTAGCTTAGTCTCGCACTTTCGTAACGCTATGGCCATTCCGTGAGTACTTTCTAAAATTTAGAAAGTTCATTTTTTTTTACCCAACATTTTGAGACATACCTTCCCAAATTTCTCCTTTGGTTGCAATTATGGACTCTCCACTTGGGGTTAAAAGTCCTTAGAATTTAATTTTCTTGCTCAGTGGTGTGTACATTCTTGAAGTTTTGACAGTAAGAATCACAACAAATTGTAGACACGCCGGACATTTTGTTTACGTTGGAAGCCTGACGTCACAATTATGCAGCCTCTTTGCACCCAACAGTCCATCGCGCTGCTCACAGCACCACGTACCTTCCGTGCGTTATATCTCAAACGATGGAGAGATCAGCTAAGATTCACACCTGTCGACCGCAGCTTGTGAGGTTGCTAAGTCCTTTACACGCCCAATTGGGCTGCTTTGGACCATCAAATAGTGTGCTCAAAGCGCCATTTTCGGCAGGACTCGGTAGAGCTGTTTTTGACACAATAGAAACCAAGGATTGGGCTACATTTTCCCCACCACTGCCGCGAGTGTCCACGCCTAACTGCAATTTTGGCAACACTGGAGAATTGCAACCAACACGTTTGATCATTCGACTCGGGTGTGAGTGCCACAAATATTTGTTAAATATATTACACTTCCAGTGCCGTTTTTTTACGTAGATACAAAAGGTGAGAGGAATACAAGAAAGAAGAAGATCGCAAAGGTTTGTACAAGTATTGCAGCATTTGTTAAAATTAGAGATTTTCGTCTGAGAGATCCTCTTTCGCACGAGCGAATAGACCTTAAGCCCAGTCCGACTGATATTTATATCGGCGGAATGGGAAGCTGAGTTACTTTACTAGCTCGATTTTAACAAATTACAAACGCGTGCACAGCTCATGCTTACATCGTGAAATGTTGGCCCACTTCATGACTTCCGTGGTGTAATGTTTGAATTTATTGGTAATCAGCGAAAATACATGAATAGGGACGTTCAGAAAAATTTTGAATTAAACCAAATAATTACAAAATTGTTTCTTAGGTAAGAAAATGTAATTTTAATTCATATGAAAGCGTTGAATTATCTAGATTAAGAAATAGTGATGAAATGCCAAACCATGTTTCATCAAATGCCATAGAAACCATGTGAATCCTGATGAAGTGAGCCCTTTTTGAGGAAACTCTGAACGTGTTAACATGACTAAAGCGTGCTCGGTTTGTGCCTATTCTAAAGAAAAAAAACCGGGAACACATCCAGGGGCGCTCACTGATCTCGTGGGGTGACTGCTCTGTTTTTAAAATTGAGATTTTAACGGTTAAGAATCACCGTTTCAAAATCCATCAGATTTTCACCATGAATGGAAAATTAGTCAATGGAAACAACGTGCGTATAATATTTTTTATATAATTTAGGACTACATCTAAAAGGTAAAAGCATTTTCAATATGTTTGTTTTTGTGCTGATTCTGAATTTGCTTATTCCGCATCGGACCCGTGCGCACCACACCGGCTTTTCAATAGACTCCTGTGCTTAGCGTTGTTAGGAGGTAGTACGGACGACATGCAACGCTACGGGA
>JAMKCH010046441.1:0-11781 GCA_023653785.1 Ophioderma brevispina
AAGCAATTTTGCTATTTGTCGTAGGCCACCAATACGCACGTGTGGATATACGCTCACTATAACAATGCCGTGCAGACAATGCAGATCATACGAAGTGTGCGGTACTGAAAACGTCTCATGAAGTCTTGTAAATTCATTCATATTTTACATTTTCTGAATGCTATAGTAACAATTTTGGTGTGGAGGAATAAAACAGATGTACAAATGTAATAATTGTTTCAATATTTGCTAAATTGGTATAATAAAGCATTTAAAGGTGAAATATTAAGTCATTTTAAAATCTGAAAAATCAAGAAAAAAACATCATAGGTCATTTTTTTGGTGATATTATCTTATTATATTTAGTTACTTATATATCAAATGTACAAAATGTCCTCTACCAAATGCAAACACCCGCATAGTGATGTGATGTGTACTTCTCGAGTTATAGGTTTTTTAGAAAGCGTCATTCAACCAAATTTATTCAATTTTTTGCAAATTGTGCTATTGTTTAAAAACTACCAGTGTAAATTTCTGTAAAAATCATCTGGTGAGCCTTTGGACTCTTCTCAACTGATTTCCTATCAAAAAACGCAACAATGTACCACTTTTTATACGGTTCATTGATCTGGGACATTTCATCTGAGCCTATTAGCTGAAAACGTTTTCTTTGGTACAAAATTGTGAAATTTGTAATTTTCGTATAGGAGCAAAACGAAATTCACCCTATTTTTTATATTGAATATAAGCAATTCAATCACTTTTCTCTCTTTAAGACTTTCTGTAGCCAATACAAGGTAAGAAATCTATTGTCGCCCATCGCATGGATTTTAAACGGTATAGAGTACTTCAAGGGAATATATTGATTCAGAATCATGTGAAAAATATCTTTCCATTCCCTTTTAATTAGTTTTAAAGTGAATTTATAAAATAAAACTCTCATTTTAACTTTGTTGGGACCCCGGTACATTCTAAAAGTCTATTACCTTCTCAGAAATCTGCGGGGTCGGTATTGTAACACGATTTGATTTCCATTCAGTTTACATAGAACCTCCAATGCGTTCTACACCTCCGTTGACAAGTGGAAAAATTTACCTCCAGCCTTCCGCCATTTAATTATTAGATTGTCTAATAAAAGAATCTAGTAGGACTTGGTAACCCCCAAAAAAAAGAAAAAAAAAAAAATCCATCCGCTTCAGATCTGAATGATCATATCCGATTTCCTACATTACCCTTTCCCGGTAGAACCATCTGCTATTTTCTAACCGATCGCAATGAATTAGCACCACGTCTATTCCAAGGGAGGTACGTTCGGATCTGCTCACTTGAAGATGTACCCACAAGAGGACTTGTGTTTGCCAAATCAAAAAAACCTCACGTCATTTGATATTCCTTGCGAACAATGTAAATTTACAAAGCAATACTTCAAATGTGTGCAAAAAGTACATTAGGTGTACTTAACGCAATGCTTAGTGTACACTGTTACACATATACTGTCTGTATCTGGCTTCAGTCTTGATGTGTTAATTTGTGTCCAAATCTAGCGTCACTAGGTAGGTGCTTCATATATATTAATCCGACGGGTAATCTAAATAAGCTTTCTCAGGGAAACAAAAAAAACACAGGCACAAGTGTTGGGTCCTTATTACCTTTTCTTATAACCTTCTTAAAAACCTCCTGCTTCGCATCTTCTGAATGTAGGACTGTTTTGCAGACAACGCGATGATCTACAGACCTAACAAATTGTTCAACAGCAATAACCTTCCACTGTGCAAGAGGGAATGCAACGAAATTCACAACAGTCCCAATAGGAAAATATCTCACAATAATAACTAACGCAACAACGCCCTTGAAATCCAGCAACTCTCTCTTTCTCTCTCTATTTGAGGAATCAGCGCCGAAAAAGTAAGGGCGCTCTATTATCGGGAGGCTGGTTCATTTTCAATAGCGCCGGGTGATAGTTTCAATGTTGTTTTGGTTTTCGTTTTTAAGCATTTTCCATCTTTTTGTAGGGAAAATTAAAAAAGTCAATGCGGCTACGATTGATGCCTTCTTGCCTTATATAAATTTCCCACATTTTAAAATCCTCCCGCATTTAATCGCTGCCTGTTATTCCTTAAGGTCAATTGTGGTCTTCGAAAGAATAAATATGCAGCATGTACAAAAATGCATGGGTCGACAAAGTTACTTGAAACCCAATTCCACAGGCCAGAAAGGGTTTTAGACTAAAACAGAAATTACCGAAAATAGGTTTGAAAATAGTTTGTGTTGGAAGTATTTTTTCCCTTTCTCTTCCACACTCTTTCTCTCTCTAACTACTCTATATGTTTTTCTATCTACTTTTTATCTGTTATGTTTTGTGTAGACATTCGACGAGTATGTCATGAAAGGGCGTGGATGATGCATCTCTCTATCTTTCCTTGCTCATAAAAGCAAATTGTTTTTATCTTACATCGAGACAAGTACCTCATCTCTGGCTTCACACTGACGTAGTTACCCCTCGAAAAATGACTACAACATGGGAATAATATGTTGTTGTGATGAATAATAATCCCCTACTAGCATAAACCGTTTAATTGGTTTATTCGACGTTTTTCCTGTTTCGGCGACGGGGGGTGAACTACCCACAATACTTGGGTAGACAGGAAATAGCAAGCAAAACAAGCTTGAATGTTCTTATAATGCATGTATGTTTAATTCATATGAACCGCGGTGGATCATTATTCTCAATTTATTCAGAGAAACTGGAATAATTAATCACAATTAAAACAATAAACAAATCTTCATTAACACTATCACATACCAAACAGCTCTCTGTAGTGTTTCCAGAATTATTTTTGAATTACTATAACCCGTATTAAAACAAGGAAATCGGAAATACAAGCCACAGTCATTGAAACTCTTCTCTGAATAATCTTTTGAACCCACGTATCAAAACCGAAAACTATTAGTCAGGGAAAAATCATTTTTTTTTCTGATTGAAAAAAGTGAAACCACAATTTGAGACGCACTAACTAACTTTGCAATGATACCGTAGGGTCCATTCTAACTACCAGAGTGTCAAACGATTAATATTTAGTGGGGAATGAACGATGATTTTGAACCCAGGTCCGCTGCTCCAGCTCTAATGCTGCTAATAGTCTTGTCAGATGAAGGATGCCACTCTCATGCTACAGTAGTCCTGATGTTTAAGACCTTGGTAACTGTATACTCATGGAAAGAATAACTACCGGGTACTAATCCAGGGTAAAGGTACCAAACCGCTCTGAGTTTCACCCCTCCCCCATCTCACGAATTCTTTGAAACCGATTCTTGACAAGACTATCTACAGTAGATGCCTGCAATTGCCAGCCATCCATGTAACATTTCATAAAATGATTTTGGGAGTCGAAGATTAATAATGATACTGGTAGAACACGCTCCATATTGAATTAAATATTGTACAATTTCAATTATGAAAATGTTACTTTAAATGTTAGTCGTTAGAATACAGCCTGACCTAGGCTTAATACATGAGTGCATAAGTTATTTTCATTATCGCTGGTATCTAAAGGGGGGGTATTCCATGGTTTCCCTCCCTCGGGTATTTTCAACTGAAACTCATTATGATTGTTCATAAGACCAATATGTAATATAAATTAATTCAGCTTTTTCCTCTAGAAATTAGAGTCAAATTATTTTTTTTTCTTTTCGAAATGCGGCAATGAAACAAAATGTTTCACGACCCTGCTTCCACAACATACACTTTGTAAATCATTTTGATGGTCATATCTGCTTCAGAAGGACCAATTTACATATAACAAACATTACCATTTTGTCCAATCTTGCATTTTTGTGGGAGCCGTATCGTAACTACGATATTTTGTCAAAGGTTTGTACAGTAAAGGCGCGCAGTCACATGGTGATGAAATTGCTTCTTTTAAGCACATTTTATTATATAATGCATATACACAAGCAGAAAAATGTTTCTGACAACAAGGTTGTTTTGTTTGATTTTTTAAATCATATGTTGGTGCCTAAGCACTAGCGTACCCAGCTTAAGCCCCCCTCAAAGTTCTCAAGAAAAAAGAGGAAGGAAGAAAGAGGAAGGGAGAAAGAAAAAAGAGGAAAAGAGAAGGAGAAAAGAAGAAAAGAAAAACAAATGGATGATTTTATGGTACATTTATTTGATTTTTTCATGCAAAATGCGGATCAAAAAGTGTCGGAAGAAGTACGCAAGGAAAGGCGTTTTCAGGTCTTGAAAACCCTAAAACCTCAGGAGCTTCAGGGGGCTCTGCCGCTGAACCCCCGCCGGGGCGATGCACCTGGACCCACCAGGGGCCCTAAGGCGGGCCCCTGGACCCCACCCGTTAGTCGCTCCGCTCGCTTCGCTTTCATGGTTCGAACATGTTTAGTCCAGCCCCCCTCAATAAAATTTCCTGGGCACGCCTATGCTAAGGTTCTTAGGGACCCAAACTAATTATCTCACTAACGGCAAGAGAAGCGCATCGATGATTTAGACATTAAATTCAAAATACAGTTCCAAAATCTTGGGTACCATGGACCCCTACTTAGGCATTTTTAAAGTGTTACATCGAAAAGTTCATGTACAATACCGTAAATTGCACAGAAATAATTACAAATGGTTACTAAATACAGCGGGGGTATGCAGAAGCCTCAATAATTAAGGGGTATGGAAAATTTAAAGTGGTAAATGCGCTCTGGTGGCATTCACGTTACTTTTTTTTTATTTCTGGTTTCTACAGATTTTTTGAAGATTATTTTAGGAGGGGAGGTCCCCACCGCCTCCTCCACCGTCAATGACTGAATGGAAAAAGGGTCCCTAATGATTATCTAAAGTCACGCTGTGCAATTATCTAAGAGCATGATGACAAGCTAAAAACAAATTATATATTGAATAATGCACGAAATTTAGGGAAAACAGTGAAAATATATCTAATTTTGTAACGATATTCCCCTTTTTAAAAAAGTTGTTTTAACGATTGCGGTATAACCTTCCCTCTCTTCTTTGTTTCCGGCTAAGATCAAAATCAACGTATTGCAGGCTTTCACGAGAAATGCACAAACGAGAGAGCATTGATTATCAAATCGTCTAGTTTTACTTTAAAGTACACAAGACATATGAAAAAAAAATCCGCATATCTGAGCAATTGATAGTAACTCTGATACATACTCACCAGCAGCCATGTGTCTTTGATAACTAGGAAATAATAAGAATAAACACGCAGTTGTTCCCACGCTAGGAGCAAAAGTGAAATCCATCACGAACTGTGACTAGCAATCTGTATCTGCCGAGCCTTTCCACAATACAGGTAATCGTGTGAACACAGTAATGCATGTTTACAATCCCCCCCCCCCCAATTAATTTTTTAAAATTAAGTGTTTTATTGTTTTTTTGTGGTTTTAAATAAAAAAACAACTCTTTAATCACGCTCCACCACTTGTTTTCCAAATGTTAACTTTCGCGTGTAACGTTATCGCATACAGTGGGTAACGCGAAGTTTCGTATAATTTGTTTCCCATTAATGTAACATGTCCACGGAATCGATAGGTATTGGGCATCCCGAAAGAGAATTTAAATTGGGCTCTCAGTTTTGGTGAACTTATTTCCTGGAAAATCTGAGACTAAAATGGAAGGTGTTTAAAACAAGACAAGACTCCGTCGCTGTTGTTGAGAAACTGAAATCAAATAGACAAATGAAAAACTTTAAAGTGACAATAGGTGGAAAATTCCAGCCTTCTTAGATATACCAGATATGGATGGCTGGAACGGAAGAACTAGGGACAACATTAAGGAACATTAATGTATTTCAGATAAACTGCCTTCTTTCCAAGATTATTAATCAATAAAAACCATAGTTATCTGCTGAGTCTCGGATCTGTACCAGAGAAGTAAAGTGAATCTCCATCGGTTAGAGAATTCCTCTCGGAAACTACCTATCGAGCAATTATTACGGAAGACAACTGAATGCAAAGTACAAGGTGTTGCTGATCTGTGCCTGCAGAGGTACACAAATGGACCCAAAGACCAAGAAACATGAAAAAATGACATGCTCTACCATTAAAACAATCACTGGGAAGCACAACTGCAATGGCAACCATCACAAGACAAAAGTGACAAAGTTCCCACTCCGGGCCGTCGCTAGACATTTTGTCAGGGGGTGGGTTGTAAAGTGAAGAAAATGTTTTGCTGCAGTAAGGTCCTTGGAAGCGTAGTGAGCGAATAAAACAATACAACTAAAACTCGCGCACGGTTCGGGCCCCTTAAGGGGCCCGTTGGAAATTGTCCTAAGTGGATGCTCAATGCTCTTACACACCTTTTTTTCTTTATCGTTTGAACTCCGAAGTGCCTTGACACAAACCGTGCGCAAACGGGAAAGCCCTGAAAGCCCTGATGTGTGGGTAGCAGGGGGCCTGCTATTAGGCCCTGGCTGGGTGGCATGGGGGAGCCCCTGCTGTGTCCATGGGGCGGAGCCCCCGGAAGCTCTTGGATTTCACTATTCATACCTTCAAGATTACCCCACTTTTTGGAGGGGTAAATGGTAACCAATTTCAAAGAAAAGAATGGTTTCTAACTTTGCTCACTGATATACGGGCCGTATAAGCTTGTACCGCCGAAGGGGAACTATACACATTATAGCTAGCGCCTAGTCTTTAACGGATGCGGTGCATGAGCAGAGCCCTTGCCGGGGGTCCGGGGGTAGAGCCCCCGGAAGCTCTTGGATTTTAGCTATTACGAAAGGTATTTTTTGAAGGGTTAAGTAAGTAATTAATTCAAATGACAAGCCAGTAGACCTATAATTTTATGGTGCTGGGGGCTAGGGAAATCGATCCTAACCATTTTTTTTCTTGACCACTTCAGCTCCCCGACTGAAAATTCCCCTTATAGCCTATAGGCCCCTACCCTGGTAGACCAAACTTGGGGAATGACCCATGGTTTCCCCAATTTGCCTCAATTTTATCACAGTACTGGTTTGGGCAACCTTAACAATTCATGATTACCGTTGGTTAGAAGGCTTGGAACAAAACCTAATTGGCTTGGGGAAGCCAAATAATTTGTGATAATTGGATTTATGTACGTCTGGAGTTCAATCTCATGCATTCTGATGGTCGTTCTCCTTTTGTTTCTTCTTACTTCTTACTCTCCCTTTCTCTCTTTCTTGCTCTTCTCTTTCCCTCTTTCTTTTCTCTTTCATCTTTCCTTCTCTCTCTCCCTTTTCTTTTTTTCTCTTTTTGAGGATCGCTGGGGGTGTTCCCACCCCCCCACAACCCCCCCTGGCGA
Organism: Ophioderma brevispina; assembly: GCA_023653785.1. NCBI lineage: Eukaryota > Metazoa > Echinodermata > Ophiuroidea > Amphilepidida > Ophiodermatidae > Ophioderma > Ophioderma brevispina. The sequence goes on from JAMKCH010046441.1 coordinate 7,262, forward strand.
CGGTCTGGACGTAGAAGTAAAGGACGGTGGGAGGGAAGATTTGAAGAACTATTCAACAAAGATAGCCCTGATGATAACTCCATCCTTCAATTTATTCCCCCATCCAAAAATATTGATTATTTTAGATTCGGGGAACCAACAGATTTTTTTTTTTTTTCCCCGCGACTTTCCCCATAACGATCCCTTAAAACTTTACATAAAGGTGTTTCCGTTTAGAATAAACCAATTATCCTTTTATGTATGAACAATATACTTGGGTGCTCTATACATTTTATCATTTTCGTGGTCCTTTTTCCCAGACCCTATTGTTTCCCTTCATATGTACAGTGGAAATGATTCTGGATATCATTGGGTAAAGAAACAATTCATTAATTCTAATAAATATTTGTCTATTTTTACATAAGTCCACATGTAGCTACCGAAGGTCAAAGGGTTCATTATTGCGAAAATTATTTTTAATGAATCCTGCCGTTAGTGAATGGTGGTTCTGCTTCGCGACCCTACTCGTAATTTAAAGGTGCAAGTTTGAATTGTTTTTTCACCACACAGCGTGTTCCGGACGGAGAATTTTAACCCCTGGTCTAACACGGCTGTTTCTGGGACAATCGTTATTTGTGTGTATAAAGACATTAGGAAATTGAATCCGGGAGCTAGATAATCACCACACAGATCAGATTTTTAACGCATTTTGGCCAAAAACAATAAAAGAATAACACAAAGTTAACTTAAACTGTTGGCTGCTCAATGGCTAACACGAAAAAACTTGTTTTACAGTAAGAACAAGTTTATGGTTGTACCAATTTTACACAGTAAAGAAATGTTATAGAGACTTTCACCAACCATCCCATTACACCGCAACATGCGCTCCTTAATCTAAGTAGAGCACGCTTCTAAAGAATTTTGGTTATTAACCCTTATTATATAGAAATTTGTGGACATTAAAAACGCTTGGAACATGTCAGGATGGAAGGCATTTGCGAAGCTGCACAATTCTGCTACGTCCGCGTCATGAACATTTTTCTCATATATATATATATATATATAGATATATATATATATTAATATCTAGTATATATATATATATTATATTCTAATATCGTATATACTTAAATTAAAGGAGCAATGTAAAGTCCAAAATTGAGAAAAATAAAAAAAATAAAAAAAATAAAAAAAATAAAAAAAATTGTTTCAAGGAGGTGATTATTATCACCTCCCCTCATCAGGAAACGAAGTTTTGATGATCTCAAACAAAATAATGAAGAACGTTCTGTTCTTCATTATCAACAAAGAGAAAAAGTTATTTAATAGATAAAAGCAGACCAGAAAACAACAAAACTTCTACAAAAATGACACCGAACGATATTACAGCGCCACTGGTCAAGAAAACGTCCCAACACAACGTAAAACCGGTGGCCGTCGTAACCAGACCTTGCAAATGGGGGGGGGGGGCTGAAGGGGTGCCCAGGCTTTTTTGAGGCGGGCAAATGTTGGGTCCTTCTCCATAACAGTGTTGTTACAATTGGGGGGGGCCCAGTATTTGGTGGGGGCTGAAGGGGGGGCAAGGGTTCTGTTTGGGGGGCATGCACCCCCTGCGTTACGCCACTGCGTACAACAAAAGTACAAACAAGCAGGTCGGCAAAATTAACTGTGACGCACATAAAAAGACCAAGTGCAGAGAAGTTCGATCCTTGACGACAGGAATTGACATGCCCCTGCACAATGCGAATATTTCATCACGCTGAAGGACCACAAACCCAACTTCGCAAACGTCCCTACTTGCCGACTTATCAACCCCTGTAAGTCAGAGTTAGGCAGAGCGAGCAAGGTAATCACGGAGAGAATCGTAAAACAAGTAGCGAAGGTAAGTAAAGTGAACCTTCGGAGAAGCACCGGCGAAGTACTTGAATGGTTCAACCAAAAAACCCTAACAGAACAAACTATGTGCTTATATGCTCGATATTGTAGAATCATCCATCAATCATGAGAAAACTCTAAACGGATGCATTGGACTTCGCATCACAGTACACGAAAATCACCCCAATAGACAGGGAGAAACTCTTATACATGCCAAACAACAACTACTCTTCAACCAGGACGAACCATGGGTAAAGAAAAAACAATATAAAAACCCCCCAAAAAAAAAACAAAAAAACCCCCCCCCCCCAAAAAAAAATTAACCTGTTTGTACATCACATGGGCTCGTACGACCGGAGCAGAGTGCTGCGAACTCGTCGTTGTCTACCTATACACCAACTAAAACCCCACTACGGTAATATAGTAGGCCTTTACCATGTTTACAGGGACGACGGCCTAGCCATCTTCCACGAGCCGCCAAACGTTGTAGAGCGCATCAAGAAGAAAATATGCTAAATATTCAAGACCAACGGACTCGCATTACTATAGAAGCCAACAAAAAATCGTTAACTACCTTGACGTCACCCTCGTCCTCAACCGTGGCGTACATAGCCCATAACCTCAAACCAGGAAACACCCCTCCCTACGTAAATGCGAAGAGCAACCACCCACAGAGCGTCATCCAAGCTATACCCGAAGGCATCAACGTAGCGCTCCGACATCTCATCAAGAGCGCAAGAGAATCACAGATTCCACCAAACCATACCAAGAAGCACTCAAAATGCGGATACAACCATAAGCTCACATCAAAGGCCTAAGGATCAAATAACCACAATAAATAACCAGGAAGAGAAACATCCCCTGGTACACCACCATTCGATTTGAAGGTGAAAACCAACGTTGGACATCAATTCCTGAAAACCGTAAACGAGAGCTTCCCGAAAGGACATGCCCACACAAATTTTCTAATAGGGAACACGTTAAAGCTGTCTTACAGCTGCATGCCAAAACATGAAATCCGCTGTAGACGCTCAACAACAAAAAAATACTGGAAATACCCAAGCCCGCGAAACCGTGAAGAAAAAGGGCCTGCAACTGCAGAAAGAAACCGAATGTCCGCCTAGACGGAAAATGCAGAGCATCCAACATCGTCTAAAAAGCAGCCACCGTGAAATCCGAAGAAAAGAATAAACATACGTGGGACTAACCAAAAACGAGTTCAAACAAAGACTTGCAAACCATCAACAATCATTTAGAAGGAGCACAACAGATACCGAGGAACTTTCAAAGCACGTTTGATCCTGAAGAAGCAACATCAACTTTACGATCGACTGGAATATCTTGACTCATGCCCTCCCGTACTCCAACGTTAGCAAACGGTGTGTAAGTTGTGCCTTATGTAAAAGTTCTTCATCATATGCCACACCCAGATATGGCTACTTTGACCAAAGATTCAGAGTTGACGTAGCGCATGCTAGAAGCAATGCAAATAAACTTAAGCTCAAGAACTACACTGCCTCGTACTTAGGTCGCGCGCGAACCGGTCCATACGCACGGATGCTCCACGCTACCGCCTAACCCGTGCGCGCAATATCTCACTTGCACACAACAGAAAGTTCTTTCATTATTTTTTGAGATCATCAAAATTCCCTGACGAGAGGAGCTGATAATAAATGCACCTCCTTGAAACAATTTTGTGGAATTAAATGGTGAAGAATGAACGTCACTTAATCCATCTCCATTTTAGACTATATATATAATTAGTTAAATATATATATCTATATATATATATTATCATGGGGGGTGCTACAGGGTACGCACATTACCACAACTTTAAAGTACTTTTATTTAATGGAGGCCATAGCTATAAAAAGAACAAGTCAATTGGAAAGAAAGACCTATCATAGAAGAAGAAAGCCTCAAAAGAGCACTCTCCGGGATTTGAACCCGGGTCCTTGCGTAACTATGGCAAGCGTGATAAAACCATCTACAACCACAAGTCCCACTCGGCTGAGAACGACTTTTGATATATATATATATATTATAGTATATATATATATATATATATATATATATATTTATATATATATATATTAGATTTATATTGTGTTGCTTATCTTTGAGTCTCGAGTCTCGAGTCAAAAAATTCGAGTTTCGAGGCAAAATTTCGAGATTCGAGTGTCGAATTTCAAGTTTCGAGTCAAAATTTCGAATTTCGAGTCACGGAATTTCGAGTTTTCGAGTTCAAAATTTTCGAGTTTCGAGTCAAAATTTTCGGAGTATCGAGTCAGCGAATTTGAGTTTCGGTCCAAAATTTCGAGTTTCGAGTCCAAATTTTCGGATCGAGTCACGAATTTCGAGTTTCGAGCACACGAATTCGAGTTTCGCAGTCAAAATTTTCGAGTATCCGGTCACGAATTTCGAGTTCGAGTCAACGAATTCGAGTGTCGAGTCAAAATTTTCGAGTTCGAGTCACGAATTTTCGAGTATCGAGTCACTAATTTTCCGAGTTTCGAGTCACGAATTTCGAGTTTGGAGTCCAAAATTTTCGAGTATCGAGTCACGAATTCCGAGTTTCGAGTCACGAATTTCGAGTTCGAGTCAAAATTTTCGAGTATCGAGTCACGAATTCCGAGTTTCGAGTCACGAATTTCGAGTTTCGAGTC
>JAMKCH010046442.1:0-53810 GCA_023653785.1 Ophioderma brevispina
TTAGGCCCTGTTTTGAAATTTTGCAAATCTTATCATTATTTGTTCTCCTTTCCTCTCTCTTTCCCCTCTTTTCTCTCTCTTCTTTCTTTTTCTCTCTTTCTCCCTCCCCTTTCTCTTTTTTCTCCAATCTCTTGGGGCCCCTAACCTCTCGGGGCCCGTGGACTTTGTCCACCCTGTCCCTATGGTAGCTACGCCCCTGGCAACACCTTCACTTCGTCCTTAGAATCATAGCCTTTGATGTCTCTTTCGGCATAGGCGTAGTACAAAATCCGACTTTCATCGGCGGACGGACGGTAAAATCCAGATGATGACCTACTGAAAAAGTCTGTAGTACCATGGAACCGAGGTTATCAACCGCTTCTGAGAGCCGCTAGTTGATAAGCAATCAAGGTAAAAATCTCCACAGTGACGTGATGAAGGTCTTTCATAGTAAAAAGACATCTATCAATAGCTTCGAGAGACAGCTCCAAATAGGCTCCAACAAACCATTCAAAAGATGATTTAGAGACAATAAGGCTAGATTCAAAGTTCTCAAACCATAACAGGCAATTTGTTCCAAATGGCGGAGATCATCATCCTTGCAACCGTTCCAAGAATCTACCCTATGAACGGGTTCCTTATGTTTCTTAGTAGAGCCGCCTTCAACACCGGTAGGTGGACATGGTCTTGGCTTACATAATATCTTCTCATCAGACCTCATCTTATCCCAGCATGGACTGGGAACCACAGGAAGGAGAGTCTTCTTCTGATAATTGGTCCATATAGACTTCTGAACTTTATCAATAGTCAGTCTTAACTCCTGCAGAACAGAAAGAGATGCTTCCACCGCAATATTACTTGTGAATGTTTTAGCAGTTAAACCAATGTCGGAAGAGATCGTATCTTGAGGTATAGAACTCACATTTCACACTGATGTACCAACCAGCCGCCACGAAGGCGCATCAGCAACATAAGAGAATAGGTATCTGTAGATCTTCAAAATCACCCTTATGGAATAGGTGGTTCCATACGTTATCGTCAATCACTACCCGTCCCTACACCTTAAGTTCGACTATAAAAGCTTGGAAGCAACATTTCTATATCACCAGCTACCGAATACTTAACTCTAGACAAAGAGAAATCAACATCATCTTCACGTCTAGATTTAGAATAATCTCTAACAGGGGCGGATTTAGAGGGGGGCGCCCCCGGCGCGCGCCCCCTCTATTTTTTGCAGAGCACAGGTCGCCGCATTGAGCGCCGGGCGCACTGTAGATATATAAAAATGACTTTTTAACGCACAGGGCGCGCTTGCGATCTCTAAGAATGATGGTACAGGGCGTCGGGCGCCGTGTAGATGTAGCTTTGTGGGCACCCAGCGGACGCACCAGCGAGCGCAGCGTGCCTGAAAATTTGGCGCCCCCTCTATTGAGAAATCCTGGATCCGCCCCTGTCTAACATCATTCAATTTAGATCTCTTGCTAGAAGAATCACTATCAAAGACAATGTCAACGTTGCCGGAAGAAAGCTTCCATCTAGGTTCAGAGGGTTAAGGAGAAGTAGCTGCTTTCTTATCAACGTAATCAGATCTAGATCTTTGGACTTGTAAGATGATAAGTCATCACTATGTCTAAATCCAGAAAAATTCTTCCGATCAAAGAACTTGGATCCCCGACGTGAAGAACTATCCGAAGGAGAGCCTCTAGATTTATTATAAATGTGACTAGGAGAATCTTGATGTCTTCTCTTACTACTTGTGTGAGACTTTTTAGGCGGAGAGGAGAAATATTCTTAACTAGAGCTATCTCCGTCCAAAGAACGACGACTACGATGACTGGAATATCTCTCCGAAGACTTTTAACGTTCAACAAGAACTAAATGCACACTCTTTTCCTAGATCGTCGTCTATGGTGACTATCACTGGAAGACTTACGCACTGGACTGCGACCCCTGGTGACAAGCGGCGTCTAGAAGATACAACACATGGAACCTTACTCTTTCTGGTACTAGATGAGTGTATGGGGAAGAGGAACTCTTTCATCTGTAAGCACAACGACGGCTAGACGCTTGGCTCGACGGGTAGGTAGACGGAGTATGAACGGTTTTAAGTAGGTTAGTGACGGCCCGATGGTTGACTCCACGGAAGAACGGCTGAGGTATTTACATCTGAAGAACCAAGGTGACGGCCCGACGACCGACCAGACGGACGGACGGGCGGACCGGAAACAACTACACTCTTGAAAAATGAAGGAGTAAAAACTTCCCTTTCTTCATAATACACCACCGCTTCGACAACTCTAACAATCTTTGGAGCCGCGGGGGAGAAGCTCTATCCCTCGATGAAAGAATATCTAACTCCACTATCGCCATACAAAGTCATCTTCCTCTATACACGAATCCGACGGGGAAGCCTCGAAAGGACACCCTCTACGTCGCCGCCATTACTGGGGGGCATCCTGGCCACCAAACACACAGTACACACACGCCGCATATTGCCTTTTACGAGCTTAACGAACAAAATAATAAGAATTTACAACCTACCTTTTTCGCAATTTTTAACAATTTTCACCGTTTATTTCCATATATTTATGGAAGGATGATGTCAGGGACTGGCCTAAACTGGAATTCCAGGGCAAATGTCTTATGTTGTTGTAAAAATTGAAGGTTATCTCGCCCACCTTGCGTGACTGAGAAATGAACGCTTATGGTTAGAATACGTGTTAAAATTGGTAATAACAGCCGCGTGAGAAAAATCATTTTTAGTAAAATTCAAACATCCAGACAAAAATAAAGTAACAACAGAATGTTGATATATTCCGTGTACGTGAAAAATTGAATAGTTCCCAAAGACCGATCGTATTTGCTAAAAAACGTGACATCTTCCGATGCTGGTTGTTGATGTTTTAGAAAGGACGCTTCCGTGCCCATGTGATCGATTTCGGAGATCTGATCAAAATTAGTCTCGTTTGTGCATGAAATGTGCTACGCCTGGACTATCAGTACACATGAAAATGACCGGCGAGTTACAATGTGGTATTTAGACTGAAATGGATATGATGATTGTTTTGGTTTTTACTGTACATGTAGTGATGTACGTGTACGTGACATGTGGAACTAAATTTAACCATGTTTTAAAATGGAATTTTGTGAAAACAACAATCGTATTTAAAGCAAACTAAATGAAAATAATAAAAATAAAATAAGTTCATTCCACTTCATTAAAAGCTTGGCAGATTCGGTGGTTTTTCCATTTGGGAACTGATGTATCTGGTACGGCTGCAGACATTCACATTCTTCATGTGTCATTGGCGAGTGAATTTCACATGCAGTTCGTTTCCATTTTTGTAACTTTTTATCGCTATTTGTGCAGCCAAGAAATTTACATTTTGTCCTGAGCCGCCCATGATGATATATAAATGGATAACAGTGAAATAGTGTTGATTTTTGCCTTCAGAACTGATCAAAATTATCGCTTCTTGTGGTAACACGTACAACGTAAACGTGGTGTATAACAAGAAATGCAAAAGATGCCCGCCAGTCATGGCGGATGGTGAGTGCGCCACCCACGGCGTAGGGGCGATCATAGTCGCCGTCGGATTTGTGTATATCTAACTCATAACCCGCCGGTATATTAACGGTAACATCGGCGGCCCGGCAATAACGGATTGAGTCTTATCCACGGGGCGTGAAGCACGGCCGTCAGAAGGTGTAGAACTGACTATAGAACTATCATCACTCTTATGAATTCTATCTCAATACCCGTCGGTATATTAACGGTAACCACTGTAACCACGGTAACATCGGCAGCCTCCGCAATAATGGATTGAGTCTTGTCCACGGGGTGAATAACTTCTAAATCATCTTCACAGAAAGCCGCCAGACTTACGGGTACTATCAGTACTGTTATCCATTTCTTTATCATCACCATAAAGGTCTTAACAATGGCCGATGAGCTCCACTGGCTGTTGCCACGGGTGCCGTCTTCAGTCCTTTATAATACATATCAACTGAAACACCATGGGTGCCCGTAGATCGTGGCTGATTATCTTTCACCCCACGGGGTATTGTGAATCTTCACTTGACTGATGCAGAATTTCTTTCAATTGAAGACACCGAGTCACAGCTGGATTACTCAAGTGTAGAAAACCTTCAATAGGCCGTGGCTCATTACTTTTAACTTGAAGGGTGACGGCACCGTCGGACTACTCAACCGTTGATAATCTTCCAATTCTCCATGAATGGAAGGAGTGGATTGACCAGCCAGTCATAAGAAATCACTTAATCCACTCGGATTCACATCAATCCATGGCCCTTTATCTTCAATAGAAGCTGGAGTGGCTGGACGAACCTGCCCTATAAACTGTTAGATAGCCTTGGCAGCCACGGTAGTAAATATCGCCTGGAGGCTAGTATCAAAGATAGAACTTGATTGATCTTGAAGTAGTCATGGTTGAGTTAATGAGGTAGAATCTTCGCCGGTCGAAGACGCGGAGGGAGATGCCCTGAATAGAGATGGAACTGTCTTAGCCTTGGCCTTTTTTGTCTTCTTGTCTACTTTCCATATACACACATCTAATTCGTCAAAATATTTCAGAGATTCCAACTCTGACCACTCTTTGTGTATATTACAAGGTCTTTCTCTTTATCAATTTCTGCACTTCATACACAGTTCATGTGCGTCCTTGTCTCGTCTTCGAAGAACTCCTTACATCCAATACATCTTCGAGACGTTTAGGTAGAACTTGTTTAAGACATCCTTCTGTAACATCAAAAAGAAGACATACTTGTAACAGATAACCGGTTAGCCCACACCAAGAACCTGGAGTTCCAAAAGGTAGAGCAGGAGGCCAAGGAGACAGGACCTACGAGACAAGACAGAAGACACAGGCACCCCCCAAAACTCTGAGAGACTTTCGAGCTTCATCGGCATGAGCTGCAGTACACTGTAGAAACCACAGATGACAGGTTGCACCGCGAGTCTATCAACAGGGCGCAAGAGTAAAACAAAATAAACACATCAGCAAGGACAGAACACAAACAGTTGACATTTCCCCAACATGCCATGGCAGTCAAACTGTGGACTTACATAGGTGGGAGCTAAACCTGGACAAGGAATACAACCCCACTTAAGTACCCGCAGTAACGACGACGCAAAAAAAAACTGGCCTGATCTCGCGGGGCAACCCATGTGAAGGGATGATACTTATGTCAACAACTGCCGAATTCTGATCTTGAAAAATCTACAACATCATCGGCACGTCATCCACCAAATCCCGATGATCGTAGTTATAAAATGTCCTCCAGATTGATTATATATATATTATATATAGATATTATATGTCTCCAATAAATAGCGATAATGGGGAAAAATTAATGTATAAAAATATCCCGTAAAAAATTCAACATGGCGCCCCTACGAGCACAAAAAAACCCAAAGGATCATGGGTGCCAGTGATGATAAGGATGGGCGTACCGATGCTGACGTGGGCCTGCTACTAGGCATGGGCGCCCGAAATTTTAATGTGGCATTAGGTTCTCGAGGCCTTTTTTGAGCACAAAAATGCAATAGTTGGACATCTTAAGTGTTAATAAAATGGATGTAATAGAATAACTTAATCATATCAATAAATATTCATTAACTATTATAAATAGAAAAAAACAACAATATCACAATATTTATTATCCATGTATACATACAAACATGTGGGTCCATGGTACAACCTTTGAAAATGGTGTGCATCATGTGTGTGTGTGTGTCTAATGTTGTGTGTGGGGTGTGTAGTTATGTACTTGTGTGACTATACACATGTTTGTGCACGTGTTTTAGTGTGCAAGCACATGGGATACTGATGTGAAAAATGCATATGTTGCATATCATCTGATAAACTACATTCAATCTGCGTATCTACAATTACGAAAACAGCCTATTCAACAATGTAAAAAAATGAACTTACCACAGTTGAGTTCATCTGACGCATCTCCACAGTCATCATTGGTATCGCAAACATTGTTGTATGGAATGCACAAATGATTATGACAGCTGAAGTAGCCAAAATCACACTCAACTATACAAACAAAAAAGTCAATACTTAATAAACACAAACAACATTAGTGTAATAACTGTAATGAAAGATGTGGCTAGGCATGTTGAAATAAATGTTAATACCGTATTGTTCCTAATAAACACCCTGGGGGCGGTGCATTTTTCAAAAGGGAGGGCGTTTATTACAATCAAAAATGGAAAGTCAAAAATCCTGTAAAAACCACCTTACACACGCTTATTTTCGATGATTAACAATAATACAAACGAACGAGCAGGGGACGCTGTTTTTGCACCTCCCGAGGTCAAAGTTCCATACTAATTAAACTATTACAACTGTGCACAATAGCGATTATGATACGGATTACGACAGTCCCGGCCAGTAAATCATGTGATTTAGGTAAGCTTAACTCATTCTCTTGAAGTTTTTTATCCAAAATCGTAGGGGGGCATTTATTAGAGCAGGGGCATTTATTAGGAACAACATGGTAGGCTACATGCCCCTTACATGCAACTATCAATGGGGTACTGAAGAGTGACAATCCCCATTGAAATATGTGTAATGAGGCCTTGCAAAATGAGTTATTATGAAATTCATGCAATAACTAGAACAATTTCAGCTGTTTGACAACAGAACAACACTCTGCACAAAAGAGTTAGACCGGGTCTAAAGTTAGACCTGGTCTAAGCATAATTTAGTCCCATCAGAAAAGACATTTTCCTTTGCATTGACATGAGGTATTTTGTATTTATTTTGATATTTTCATTTTAATATTTGAAACTTGCTAGTTATTTTATGAAGAAAATATGAACTGTCAATTTTGGACAAAATTAATATGGACATAGACTAGATCTAACTTTAAAACTGGTCTAACTTTTTGTGCATCTGGACCTTAAGGTTTAATGTGTTTTTGAACATTGTGGGACAAAATTCAAGTCTGTTTTTTCCAAACCCAAGGGTATAACAAGAATCTCTTAGCTTTTATACGGCATCTAAAATCGTGCCATATACACATGCTATTAAAATATCCATAAATTATATATTTTATATATAAACTATATTATGTTTATGTTTTTAAGCAACATATAGTTTGTTGCACTTCAAAGTTTGCCAAAGGTTAATCTTCAGTGGTCCCTTAGAATTCAACAGATTCAAAATGTGATTCATCACCAGAAGTTTGCTCTTGCCAGTCCACTTTCCTTCAAGGTCAACAATGAGACACTAGTGGTGAAAAACAACAATGGACTTCTTGTAGTCAATAGACAGAAAAGGGATTTAGTATAAGCCATTTAAGTGCATTTCATGTGAAATACCATCATTGCCAAACTAAAAATGTAGTCATGCATCCTGCATTATATTTGTATGTCAACTTTTTCCCATGATGCACTATTTTGGGCTTATCTGAGCAACTACTGAGGGTGCATTGTGATTGTGAATTGGCTGAATTGTAAAACTTCCAAGGGAAATTTTTTAATCTTGGATTATTCAATTGTTGATTTCCCTCTCAGAAGTGAGAGGGGAATACACTAGCAATCGATACCTACCCTCCGCGAACTTACTTTTGCACAAATTGTCTCATTTTGGGCCTGACCAGAATCCTCTATACCACATTAAAATTTCGCTACCACGAAAATAGGGCCCGCCGATACACGCACGACGTTCGGGCATTCACCGTCCCATTGCGGTAGCGTCCTTAGCCCAAATCGTGGTCTCCAAATTGTGTACACACAACCTTCCCCGAGACCTTCTGTGGGTGGAAGAAACATTATGGGAGGGTTTGTAAGGTCGCGGGGGGGGGGGGGGGGGGGGGGGGGGGTAGGGTAGGTATCGATCGCAGTGTATCCCCCTCTCACATTTGAGAGGGAATACACTACGCTCTCGATAGCTACCCGCCGCGACTTACTTTTGCACAGTATCCCACTGTTAGTCCTCAGGCGGTGGAAGAAGGACTGGGAGGTAGTCCCCCATAGCTAGCATATCCCCGTCTCGCACCGCGAGACTTACCTAGAGCTCTTGATTTCCGCTCACGTTCTACTGGCACCAGTGCTGCATAGCAACATCCCCTCGTCCGCACCAGAACGTATCGAAGGTAAACTCTCTGACACGTGGTTGCGGAACTCCAACCTATAATATCCAGGATATCTGGATTGATGAGCCTTTGTAAAATGGCCAGGAGGAGGCGTGAGCACTTACATCATTGGACCTAGCCCAAGAGCCGGCCAACCGATCGAGATGTTTTCGGTGTGCGCTTCGGATGGTCGAGGCAACCCAGCGGCTAACTGTGTCCTTCGCTGCCGGACCATATGGAGGGGCCGTGGAGATGAACAGCTGTTTTGTCTTCCGGAGTCCTTCGGTACGCTTAAGGTACCATTTTAGTGCCCTGACCGGGCACCAGGGTTTCTCTGACCGTCCTGCAGCCAAGGCCAGGTCCAGGAGAAACACTGGGCGTGGTGTGAAAGACAGGGTCTGATTCTTAGCGAGGAAACCCGCTCGTGGGAGGATGGACACGCCGTCCTCGACCACCGCAAGTGAGCCTCGTCAATGGACCAGGCATGTATTTCGGAACCCCGTCGCCCTGGAGCGACTGCCACGAGAAAGGCCGTTTTCCTAGGTAAATCCAGGAGGCGGGCCCTCTCCAGTGGCTTGAATTCCTCAGACGCTAAGAACTGGAGCATTAGCGGCAGATCCCACTCCGGAACGAGTGAACGAACCGGGGGACGAACCGAAAACATGCCCTTCAGCAGATCCGTGAGGATCGGGCTCTTCGAGACCACTGTGCGGTCTCTGCAGCCCCGATGGAGCGCCCCAGTCGTGGTGCAGTAGCACCTGACTGTTTGGACGCCCAAACCCTCATGGAAAATTTCCGTTAGGAAATCCTCGATCTGCCCTACAGACGCAGAAAGCGGATCGATCTCTCGATTGGCGCACCATCTATAGAACCGGCGGAGTCGAGAATCGAAAGATTCTCTAGTTGACTTCCGCCTTGCCTGAGCAGCGAGCGCGGCAGCCTGTTCAGAAAGTCCCGCCTGAGTGTATTGTTGGCGGAAATGCGCCAGACAGTCAGGTTGAGAGCGCGGATGGTACGCCCCGGGACGGACGTGTCGGCTGGAGGACCGCTTATCAGATCCCCACGCTGAGGGAGCAAGACGGGGTCCCCCACTAGCAGCTCCAGAAGCCGTGGGAACCACAGCTGAGCCGGCCACATGGGGGCCACCAACAGAACCAGGCAATTGTCGGACCGAGCTACCTTCTCGAGGACTCTCGGTATCATCGCAATGGGAGGAAATGCGTAGGCAATGATCCCCGACCAATCCGCCACCATTGCATCCCGACCCACAGCTCTGGGATCTTGACTCCATGAGTAGTACGCCGGAAGCTGGTGATTCACGGCGGAGGCGAATAGGTCCACGTGGGGATGCTGTAGCCTCTGAAAAATTGACCGGCAGACTGCCAGCAGGAGGCGCCATTCCACTTAACGGCGTTAAGCTCGGACCCCCAACCACCCTCTCGTCTAGGCCCTTGTGTGGGGCCGACGGAGGTTGGGATTGATCTCCCGTCGACTGTATGGTCAGAGGGAGGACCAGGTCTGGTCCACTAGACGTGGAAGGTGGCACGCTAGGATCTCTTATGTTGTATGGTCGGGACTGGCTCGTCGCCGACCAGGTCGACGCCTGGTCCCGCCCTGGAATACTCCGGGCGGGAGCTACGACCCGAGGTTCAGGTCCACCCTCACTTCCGACCTGCCTGTGTCGGGTTGTTTGTAAGGGTGGGAACGTCGACCGACCATCCTCGACGGAGGAGCGGGAAGAGTCTCCTCCTTCGGAATCAGCTCCATCCTCTCCCCTTTTCGAGGTGGACGGCGACTCTTCATCCCCCGAAAAGAGCTCGCTATCGCTAGCTTCAATGCTAATAGCGTCCTCAGGACCCTGTGGGAGGCGGCTCTTTTTCTTAGCCGGCGAGCTCAGCTCGTTCGGGGGGAGCTTGCGTTTTGGCAGCAGGGGCCCTCTAGTCGGCTCCAATCCCTCAAGGATGAGGGAGAGCTGACCCATGACAGAGGGGTCTGTCGCAATAGATTAAGTATACCGCTACCCATTTGGGGTGACGGGTTCGGGTCTCCAGACAAGGCAGTGGATTTCCCGGCCTCTTGAGGAAAGTTCTCCATTTCCAGACGGAAAGGTTCTATCATGTCATCGGGAGACAGGGGATGAGGTCCCATCTCGACCGATGCTGGATCAAGAACTCGACCTGTGGCTGCGCTTCAAAGCCTACCCTCGGGAGAGCTGATCCAGGGTTCACCCTGGTCGTAGTCCCGTTCTGAGCTCCACTCCCGACCAGGCGCTCGACCTTGGACTGGCCTTGAATGCCTGCCCTCAAGGGAGCTGGTCTAGGGAGCGATCCGGTCGGGTCTCCGACCTGGGTCTCGACCATGACCTGGGCATCCCCGACCGTGATCCATCCCAGAACATCCCTAGTCGATGGGGAGACTCTCAGTGAAAAACTCCAAACTAAGTGGCATGGTCCCATTTTGGGGTGACCCCCCCGATCTGACTCAACCTGCCCCAAAATCCCTCTACGGGACCCAAAGGACGCCCCCACACCCCTAAGATAGGACCCCGGGGTGGGGGAGCGAACCCCAGGGGGCACAAGGCAAAAACACCAAAAATGACTTATAGCACCACTGGCGCACCATACCTGAAAGTAAAAACATGGAATATCAGCCTGAAAAGACCCGATTGGGGTCTGGCCTACCATACCAAAAAATAATCTCATATTTTTTAGACCAAACGGCATATCATTAAAATCACCGTTTTTTAGGCACGACGGCTTACCATATGAATACTCAACATGGCGGTATACGGCTAGAATATTGTTTACAACTTTTCCTGGTACTAGCCTGATCAAATAAACAGGTGATAGAAGGCTCGTAAAATCACCCATTCTTAAGGAAAACGTCCTCGTCATAAAGACGGAGGATAGAAGTGGATTTACAAGAGGAGACCGGGCTAGGATAGGGCGGCCTCTTACGTGAATACAATTCGATATACAGCGAGATAAAAACATAGAAAATTACATCCAACTCGCCGAATAACACTAAACTCTTAGGCTACATTTTGTCTAGAGATACTTAAGTGCTCGAATTGACGTTTCTTTTTTGTGGTCAGTACAGCTATATGCCGGTAGATTGGAAAGATTTTCCGGTAGCGTCAGCAATACAGCGTGTTCTAATTTGAGAAACAATTTGATAAGGACAATTCACCGCACATGGGCGGTGAATTGCCCGAAAAGTAGTGCGCGCTATCGGCGGACTATTTTCGTTGTAGCAAAATTTTTAATGTGGTATAGAGGTTTCTGGTCGGGCCCAAATGAGACATTTGTGCAAAAGTAAGGTCGCGGAGGGTAGCTATCGAGAGCGCAGTGTATCAATGGATCTCAACCTATCCCAAGGAGTTGACCTTTTGACCCAAGCCTATGTCAATGAAATGACATTTGACCTTTTTCTTAAAGACCTGACATTTTTACCTTAATCTGTATCAATGAGTTAAACTCTTGACCTTGGTGTATACTATGGAAATAAAAACTTGACTTTGGTCTATATGAGGTTGACCTCTTGAACATGATCTATAATAAGAGTTGACTTTTTGACCTTGGCCTATGATAAGAGTTGACTCTTTGACATTGGCTTAACAAGAGAGTAAACCTTTTGACCTTGGTCAATGTCAAGGGAGTTTACACCTGACCTTGTCTATGACCAAGGTTGACCTTTTGACTGTTTTATGACAACAGAATCAGTTTTAGCTTTTGACACTGGTTTATGATAAGGAATAATGTTACCTTTTTGACATAGATCCTGACAAGAAAGATGATCTGGCTTTGGTCTATGTCAGTAAGCTGACCTTTCAACCTTGGTCTTAAAGGTATTACCCTTTTGACCTTGACCTCAAACTAAAAAGGCCCTGTACTGAAATGAGAATTACAACCATTTTACCATGTGTGGCCTGGAAATTTTTCAAACTTTCACAAAATTAAGGGGCTCTCACACTGTACTTGCAGTATGTTCAGAACTTCCTGGAAGATATTGAAGGCTGCTACATCCAATCAAATTTGCTTTGCTAACCCAAACCCAAATCCACAGCAGTTGGAAGAAACTTCTAGTTGTCTGCTCCATGACTTACTATACTGATATTGACGATGATGACAACAATGGCGATGGTATTGGTAGTGGTGTCACTGTCATATTTCCTTCTGCAAGGAGGGGAGCCTAGTTATCCCTTCCAATTAGCCATATTGTGCATAGTCATGTTTTAGAACTGTCATACTATCCCTAATTCTGATAAAACTCCTGACTTCTTAAAGTGTCCTAACTCTTATTACAGACAATTAACCTAAAAAGATGCAAAATGAAATGCTTTGAATCCATCTGATTTAAACCACATCTCACCTTCAACAGAAACAGGTGGTACTGGACCTGGTAAAACAGAAAATGACCCAAGAGTTCCAGAGTTTGTCAGTGAGCTGAATGCAGCCAGTAGAATATTCTCAATATCTTGTTGAGCTGTAGACAGGTCACCAGGTGGGTAATTGAAGACAATAGTGAAGAAAGGAATAAGACTTCCTTGGCTATAAAAAATTGAAATGCAAAAAATTACATATTCAGAGACAATATCATGGATTTTTCAAAGGCTATTTTTATTTGACTAACAACATTTTCATGTCGAGGGGCACGAGATGGCTTGATATAAGTTACAATTGCAATATATCGAAACAAATATTTAGTATTTTACACATCTTGTTTTCACATATGACAGTAAAAGTTTAAAATTTAAAATGCCACCAAATATAATAAGCAGATAAAAAGGAGGCAATACTGGCAGGTAGGACAACAGAGTCATGAAATTCCAGTACTATGTACATTTGTAACCGCTTGTACATGGACGATTCAGAAATATGTCATATGAGCTTCATATTGGAAGAAAAAAATCTTTGTTATGTACAAAATAATAGCACAAGCCTTCAAATAAATCAGATATTCATGTGTGTTAGTGTAATTTGAGTGGAATTTTCAAGAAATTTCATAATTTCAAGAACTTTTTCTATTACACAAATATAAAATTTGGAAATGTGGATTAAATAAAACTAGGCAGTCCCCGGGTTTCGCGATTACCTTTTTTTTTAAAGTACTACTTGTTTGAAACCAATAATTTGCAATTACCCGTCTTATGGGACACATATTTCCTAACCAAACGAACTTGGTCTTGCCAGGCCAAAGCTATACCCACCAAGATTCATGAGCATATGCCCCTGACCTCTAAGAAAAAGGGCAGACAGACAGACATACAGACACACAGACGTGGCCTATTGTAATATAGATTGTGGTTTATAAATAGACTTTGGCTTACAGCCCTTCCAAAAAAGGTGGTTGATCAGCTGGGATTACAAAAAACAAACATACATTTTGAGCACAAAACACACAAAAACTTGAGCTTTTGGGTCACATTCTTTCCACATTTTTGAAGTCCAATTTCACAAAAGGTGCCCAAATTTTGTGTGCATGTGTGTTGCTTTTATTGTGATTGTATTTTAGACCAATAGTACACTTGGTGTCCTGGCTAACAGGTGCCTGGCAAAAACAAGACCTACTAAAAATTAGCCGAAAACACAATGTTTTATAAATCATATAACTGATGCCTGATTACCTTTCCAATGTTCACTGGTTGGTACCATTTTCTTTTATAGGGGTGTTATTAGGTATTTTAGGGCATTGCACTTCTCAGGAAGGGAAATGCATAAGTTTCAGTCAACATTGGTGTGAAGGTAATCAGCTCGGTGTAATGAATTGACAAAAAAAAACAAGGACATCTTGGGAAAAAATGCAATAAAATATACTATATAAATATATATAGACGGCCGGCCATTGAGGCAAAAAGTGCTCATAAAAAGTTTTGACGGCGTAATTTGTTACAAACATCCAACCATGTGGATTCGCATCCTCATGGGACATACAATAGCGTATGGGGTGTTGGCCATTCTAATTTTTTTAATTTTGGGGTAAAAATGGCCAAAAAAGGTCAAAATAGTCAAAAAATAGGTAAATCAATCATATTGCCTTCTTATCTCAAAATTTTCATCAGAACATGTGGGTATACACCCAAGGGAACACAAATGACCGGATTGAGTGCTATAGCCATCGCAATTACATATTCTGGGGTCAAATTGGCCAAAAAACAGCAAAATTGTCCAAAAATCCATAAATGAGTCATAATGCCTTCCTTTCTCAACGATCTTAATGACAACATGTACAGTTTACTTCCCAAAGAACTAAAATTAATTGAATAGAGTGCTAGCCATTTCAATTGACACTTTGTAGGGTCAAAATGGCCAAACAAGTTCAAATTTGCCCAAAACTAATAAATTAGTCAAAACGCACTTTTCTCAAAATACCTTCGTCTATATACCAAGCCTTTTTTGTAACATGGATTACCGGGGGGGCTCGAGAATTCGTTATAAAGCACCCGATGTTTATGGTTTTAATAACAATGGATAGCTATGGTCCTCCTCTTTCCATTAATACCAAAATAAGTACTAACATACCTAGTATGGCGTCACAATGACGTCATAAAGTCCACGAGTCGGCCAAATTGGGATTTTCCATAGAAAATGGCGAAAAATCCGATTTTGCGCTAAAAAGGTTAGGAATATCGGATTTTCATGCGGTTTTCCACTCTAAATGATGGCAATTGACTAGTTTTACATAAATATAGAGTTTTAGAGGCATAATTTGCATACTAATTAAAAAAATGTACCATAAAATATTCTTGGGTGGCAACCACCCCCGTACCCTTCGACTTTGACGTCATACCCTAACCCCGGTGAAGGTGCTACCTTCACATTTTTTTCGCTAAATTGACCGGAAAGGATGAGAAAATGATTACTCGGAAGCTTTTTGCCAAAGCTTCTGGCATTTTAGCCCACCGGAGCAAAGGTCACGCTGGGGGGTCCCCCCCCCCCCCCCCCCGGTAAGACGAGGGTTATTTTTAAGGAGACATTTACTTTCCACGGGACAATGATTAAGTAAATAAAGTGCTAGCCATTTCAATTAACACATTTTGGTGTCAAAATGTCCAGAAAGGTAAAAAAGTCCAAATATGGTGAAGCAGGCATAATGGCCTCTTTCTAAAAACTTAATAAGAACTTATGTGTTTCAAGGTAATATAATTAGGTGGATACAGTGCTAGGTATTCCAATTTACCCATTTTGTAGTCACATTTGGCTAAAGATAAAAATGAACTCAAGATTGGGCATTTCAAGTTTTAAGGTTAATATGGTCAGAAAACATCAAATTAAACTATAATTGATAAATGAAATGTAATGCAGCAATTTGTCCTTAATATGTATTGTTATCCAGTTAATATACATCCCTAAGGAAAATTCATCTTTAAATTAGAGTATTGGCTATTCCAATCCTCACCTTTGAAGTTTACCACAAATGGGTAAATGCACTTTCCTTGAAGGGGACAAAGAAATTAAATACATCAAAAGTTGTTATAATGTTATTATTATGCCCTCTTTACGGTTACTCATAGTGCTATGAATACACGAATGATAAAATTACTAAAGAACGCATTTTGGTTTTAATGCATAATTACAATGAGAAAATATCTCCAATTTGTTTCTTTAAATTGCATTAATCAACAGGCCAGAATGAGCATTTTGTAAAGCAACAACCCGAAATGGGAAAACGGTCACTGTCCCAATATTACTGCATATTCAGTTATGGTTTAAATGGTCCAAAATGTAATTTCCCCGACATTCTCCGTAATTTGCTCTCATGGTTGAGCAAAATAATTAAAGGGTTCTCGTGTATTTTGATATTTTGGTCATTTTGATCTAAACATATGAAAAATAGAAAGACAAGCATTGAAGGTACTTATTGACGTTTCCTTGAGATTTAACGGCAAATGTTTCCTTGAAAATTTTTTTGTGAAACGAAGGTATCGGGACTGAGGTATCCATTTTTGCACAATTCGTTTTGGGGGGGGCCAATTTTACCCCAAAATCTATAAAGCGGAATGGCTTCCATTTTATCCACTTAAATATGACTCCTTTGAAGGTGAATGGACATGTTCTAATCGATTATTTTAAGAAATGAATGTATTTCGACTGATTTACCTATTTTTGGACAATTTTACCTTTTTTTTAGCCATTTTGAACACAATATTAAAAAATTGAAATGGCTTCCATTTTATCCACTTAAATATGACTCCCTTGAAGGTAAATGAACATGTTGTGATCGGCTATTTTAAAGGCCGACTCAGAGATTTCCTGTGGAGGGCGCCCTCAATTTCCAAAAAAATCGTGTTTTTTGCATGTACATAATGCTTGTCCATATACTATTCACTGTGTGAAATTGCTAAGCTTAAATCGAATTCCTTCATATAGAAAATCACAACTTTGTTATAAAATTCCGGATCCGGAATTTTGGTTATGCACAGTATCCTATGGGACGTAATACTACACATAAATGTTTACTGCATCAAAACGAAAAATCAGATTCATCTCAAATTTTGGAATTGTGCATTTTAGGTTACTATCTTTAGTTCTAGTTGACTATTTTTCATTATTACACAAAAATATAATATTTCGAAATCTCTGAGTCAGACTTTAAGAAAAGAACGGCATTTCGACTGATTTACCTATTTTTGGACAATTTTTACCTTTTTGGCCATTTTGATTCCAAACTTTATAAATTGGAATGGCTTCCATTATATTAAAAAAAAAAAAAAAAAAAAAGAATGACAAGCATTAAAGGTACTTATTGACGTTTCCTTGAGATTTAACGGCAAATGTTTCCTTGAAAATTTTTTTGTGAAACGAAGGTATCGGGACTGAGGTATCCATTTTTGCACAATTCGTTTGGGGGGGGCCAATTATACCCCAAAATCTATAAATCGGAATGGCTTCCATTTTATCCACTTAAATATGACTCCTTTGAAGGTGAATGGACATGTTCTAATCGATTATTTTAAGAAATGAATGTATTTCGACTGATTTACCTATTTTTGGACAATTTTACCTTTTTTTTAGCCATTTTGAACACAATATTAAAAAATTGAAATGGCTTCCATTTTATCCACTTAAATATGACTCCCTTGAAGGTAAATGAACATGTTGTGATCGGCTATTTTAAGAAAAGAACGCATTTCGACTGATTTACCTATTTTTGGACAATTTTTACCTTTTTGGCCATTTTGATTCCAAACTTTATAAATTGGAATGGCTTCCATTATATTCACTTAAATATGACTCTTTTGAAGGTGAATTGACATGTTCTGATAGATTATTTGAAGAAGGGAATGCATTTTGACTGATTTACCTATTTTTGGACAATTTTGACCTTTTTTGGCCATTTAGACCCCAAAATTTATAAAGTGGAATGGCTTCCATTATATTCAGTTAAATATGACTCCTTTGAACGTAAATTGACATGTTCTGATAGATTATTTGAAGAAAGGAATGCATTTTGACTGATTTACCTATTTTTGGACAACTTTGATCTTTTTTGGCCATTTTTTACCCTAAAATAAAAAATGTAGGAATGCCAACACCCCATACGTTGATGTACACCCCATGGTGGTATGAATCCACTAGGTTGGACCTTTGTAACAAACAACGCCGTCAAAAGTAATATTTTGGTCCTTTGGCCGGCCGTCTAATATGGATTATTATTAGGCCATTACCGGAAACCAAAAACTTGAATCTCTGCAAGAGCATTGCCAAAATAGTCTGCCAGGTGGGTAAAAATCTGTAAATTCAAATATCAAAGTAAACATTTTATTTGGCATATCACATACACATACGCTATTATCAGTTGGAGGAATTACCAAATATGGAAGGGAGTGTATCATTCTTAGAAAATCAAAGTTTACTAGTACCACCAACTTAAGTACAGTGTTAAATGATAAATAATGTTAAAGAGACACTGGCATATTTGAAAAATGGTACACCTCCAGATTTTTCAAAATTTATATTTTGCATGTTTGTAAAGCTTGTATATACATTAGCCCTCACCTGAAATTATTGAGCCCAAATCAGTGCGCTTATGGGTAAACAAAATGATTTTATAATTAATGACTCTGGCGATGTTATATAATTCAGCAGGTGACACAGAAATGGTAATTAACACAAATAAAACACACACCAGAGTTGATTTCCACGGATGCACTTTGTTTGCCCGGTCTGTGACCTTTGTGGTTTTAATATCAATGAGTACGAGTCTATGATATTCATGTAATAGACACATTTGTTGATTAAAGTTACGGGAAAACTTAAAAGTTAGCATACAAATTACCTGGATGTCTTTAGCCTCTTGTTAATGTCCCTACCTGTTTTAGGACACATTATTTTATAATATCTTATATCTTGTAAAATATCTTCCAATGTCCTAGACTATCATTTACAAGCAAATTGAAAAAATTTCATATTTTTGGTAAATGTGCCAGTGCAGCTTTAAACTTCAATCTATGCCGGGTTGACCAACAGTGCATTTCCGTATGGGCATTGATGAGCATCAGTTTGTATTAAAAACTAAGATTTTGGACTTCGATAAAAATCTAAGGAGTCATTATGATTAATCTCCATAGTGAATCTTTGTCCTGAAAATACATAGGGTTATCACTTGAAATACACATGAATATGCCCTCTGTGGAAAATTTATGTAAAGTCTTCCACAGAGGTAACATGGATATCACATGGAAGGTCCCATTTTATCTTATCAATTTCCTTACTGCTTCTTCAAAATCTGCTGCTGCTTGTTGAAATTCAGGGGATGTTAAGTCACGATACTCTGGTCGGAATTCTTCATCCAGGGGAAGGGTAGCAGAAGCTATTACAGCTGGTAACTGTGCACCTGTGTGGAATTAAGCACATGAGAAAATATGGAAACTTTGGAATTAAAAGCAATAATTCTAAATTAAATTTTTTGTGCTTAATTAATTTACTGGACCTTTTTTATTTTGCATTGTGACATAATGACATCAACTCTGCATTACTGGTTGTCCTAAAAGCAGTGGCATACCAAGGTAGTCGATCCAGAGGGGGCATAATTCCCAAGTCGTCCCCACAGGGCAAAATTTGAAAGTCGTCCCGGTAAATTGCTCCAATGAAGTCTGAACTTAACGAAATGGGAGCGTAGCGTGCGGAAAAATGCCGAATTCACTTGAATTTTGCCCAAATTTAGGCTGAAATTGGTCAAAATTCCCCGAGGAACAAGGATTTAAATGTATATTTTGGTCCATATCTTCCTGCTTTTTTGAGCCCCAGGGGGCCAACTTGCAGAATACTGTGCAGAATATTCTTAAAAAAGTACCATAAATTATTCTTGGGTGGCGACGAACCCCAATGCTTTGACTTTGATGGTATAACCCTCGCCCTGGTGGAGGTGCTACCTTCACATTATTTTTGCTGATATGATCAGAAAGGATGAGAAATTACTGGGAAGCTTTTTATTGAAAGCTTCTGGCATTTTAGCGCACTGGAGGAAAGTTCACAAGGGGGTTGGTAAGGAGAGGTTTTGTTTCAAATTTTGTCAAAATTAACCAAACCCATATCTAGATGAAAATCAAATATTGAGCAAAAATAACATTCTGAAGAAAATCTTTGAAAAATAATTTAAAAAGTAGGATATTTGAACTTTTTTGATATGAGAATCATTTGACAAGATCTTTTAAAACACCAAAATAATATTAGACCAATATTATTTCAATTTGGTTAATATGAGATGTTATATGAAAATGTGGTTAATTTCTTTTGTGTCAAAACATGGTGAGTCCATCTAAATTTTGAAAAATACAAACATTCAGAATTTCCCCTTTTTTTTTGGGGGGGGGGGGTTCGTCTATTATACCTTTACCCACCTACAAAATAAGTGGAATTAACTGAGCAAAAATTAAGGCACAAAAAGTGTCTTTTCTCAAATTGCAGATTTAACACAGTCGGGATATATACTATTTGTATTCCAAAATAGGTTAACTTCAAGCATCCTGATCTAAACACAACTTACTACACGCTGCTGCTCCTTCATCCGAATTGTCTCCACAATCATTTTGGCCATCACAAAGGAATGAGTTAAGGACACAGAGCTGATTATCACAGGTGAATTCATATCCATCATTACATTCATAAGGATCTGTAATATAAGACAAAATATATCATGAATGTTTTGTATAAGATGCAACTCAAATACAGTTCAGTATTAAAAGTATTATCATGGGGGCCTATGTGGGTGGGCCCTTTGTGTATTGAGGTTCATGTTAATTTTTGTCAACGTCCATAGATGTATTCTACGAGGGCTCACTGATCGGGAAAATGATGTCCTTTTTTTTTTTTCTGCTGACCTTTGCATCCAGGAGGGGCAATTTAAGCTTACACACTGGTCAAAAATTTATAGTAAACATCAGAGAATGCTCGTTTAATGTACATGTATGCTTCACAGACATTTTAAAGGTGATTGTTCCGATCCTTGTCTATTGTGTTCTCTACTTGATATGAAAGCTTGGCACTTGCACATACGCCCCAT
The DNA here is from genome assembly GCA_023653785.1 of Ophioderma brevispina. NCBI lineage: Eukaryota > Metazoa > Echinodermata > Ophiuroidea > Amphilepidida > Ophiodermatidae > Ophioderma > Ophioderma brevispina. The sequence goes on from JAMKCH010046442.1 coordinate 20,593, forward strand.
CAAGTACCGTGGGAAACAAACTTGCGGTTTTGATGGTAGAAGCAATAATGCATATTGCAAAGCCCTATTCAATACTGTGCTAATATTGATGGTTAACCACTAAAACGGCGGTTTTTCGTTCATATCTTGGGAATGAAATGGATTTGAGGGCTCATATTTCAGGACAATGAGAAAGATACGGCCTTTCAATCTGATATCAAAATCGATACTACTTCTGGGTAAATCAGGGGGGGTCCCAAAGATGATCGGAACACACACCTTTAAATGTCAGTGTCAGTCTTTTTTTTAAAATTACAAATCCTGGTCACTCCTTTTTGACTCACAATGTATTCTATTTTGCAATCCATTATTCATTCCTAAATGAAATACTGATTTTCACCAAAACTATTTTGAGGCAGCTTCTTCTAATGTCTTCAATAGTCTTCAAGAGATTGAGCAAGAAAGCCAGCATATATGCCAAGCATACATTTAGTCCGAAACCAAGAAAAACCAAAAATGGTATGAAAGCATCTAAGCATCCTGTTCAACTCTCTTCTATGTAATGCCACCATATTCTTTAATGTCATCCATCCAACATCTACATTGCCTGTCTCTGTCTGACATGTGTGGGGGGAAATATCTAAAATTTGGAAATTTTTAATAAATTTTGGCTCCAAACTGCCAATTTTTGCCAAAATTTCATGATTTTTGGCCCAATATTGCTGAATTTTGCCAAAAAAAATTTGGGGAGGAAGAAAAAAAATTGGGGGATGCTCCTCCATGGCCCCCCCCCCAAGACTGTCCAAGACTCTACCTCAGAGAATAGCACCAGAATACACCGGTTGAAGATCTGTTTCTGGAAGGAGAGCTGAAATCATTACCCTAAAAATTGAAATATTTCTCACCTGGACAATTATGTAGCTGTGGGTCCTCATCTTCTGCATCTAGACAATCAGCTACTCCATCACATATTGCTGATGGTAGAATGCAAGCATAGCCATCAGGGCGAGGTTGCTGACACATGTACAGATCTCCTACACAAGCTGGTAAAATTAATTGACAGATAAAAAAACATGATTAAGTATTAGAAAAAATATAATTTGAATTTGTCATTGCATGGAACACATAAAGCACAAACACACATATACGCACATAATACACACACACAAACCACACACATCATGTGCATCACTTTCTTGCTGCTCTTTTTACCAAAATGCTGTAGTTGATCCATTTTCCCCTGAGATATGGTCTGAATCTGAAGTAGTCCTGATTCACAAAGCAGGTGACACGGAGAGGCCTAAGAATTTTTGCATGATCTGACTAACGTCATGCGTTAGCAAAATTTAACCTCAGGTCCTTGCTGAGAGAACAGGGGACTTTCTAACAAAGAACAAATTTATTGACTCTGACATCCAGAAAGCCTTTCTTAAAGGGGTAAATGGGTGCATAGAGCACAATCAGGTCCTTCAAGAAACTATTATGTATGCCAAATCACACAGGAAGACTGTCCATGTCACCTTCTTTGACCTGCAAAATGCAATTGGTAGTGTTAGTCCTGATTTAATATCACACTCCATGGAGTGTTATCACGTACCTTTCTGAGAATGTTAGAACCTATGTTTGTCACCTGTATTCCCATCTCAATGGTACCGTTCAGGGACCAAACTGGCGGTTAGAGGCTTTCAATTCAAACGTGGTACGTAATCACAACGCCATACGTAGATGATTTTAATCTCATAAACAAACAATAAAATTCATCATCAGAAAATTATCACTGATCTTCAGGCCAAAACCACCAGTATGGGCCTAACACTCAAGCCTAGTAAGTGCCGGTCACTGGTGTACTGGTCTTTGTGTACTGGTAAACCACAGGAGATCAATTTCTCCATCGGTAATGATTCGATCAAGTCTGTTAAACAAGATCCGCAATATTTTCTGGGATCATTGATAACATTCCAGAGAATGTACCACACTTTTCAAAACACTAAACCATCACATACAGGCAAGACAGCTTAGATTTTGAACTATATGGCAAATTCTATTTAAAGATAAGAGTAGTGGGATTTTCTCACTTCGAGCTCATTTTCTCTTCCACCCTGTACTTTTTGCCAATCCACATAGCCATTTGGGGTTGAGTACAGCAATTGCCCTACATTTCCCACTACTGACCCAACCCCGGAGGGGTTGGACACGATACAGCAATTACCCTACATTTCCCACTACTGACCCAACCCCGGAGGGGTTGGTGTGTGGACTGCAAAAAAAATTAGAATTATAAAGTTTGCCATATACAGAAAATCAGAATGGCAGCAAAAATTTCAGCTAAGAAATTCGAATCTCGCTTGCAAAAGCAGGTTCAAAATTTTGATGCTCTCGAAGAAGGAAAAATTTACGTCCTCACTAAATTCAAGCTCACCGATACCAAATTCGGCAAGGGCTGTGTCGTAACTCTGGTGAGCAATGATTCCAACGATAGGTTCAAGGTCTTTGCCCCGAAGCTCCTCATCGAGAGTCTAAACACCTTGAAGAAATCGGATTTGCCCGTGTTCATCAGATCCAATGGCAAGAAAAAATGCAAAGGCTCAAAAACTAAATTCTACTACGATTTTGATTTGGTTTTGAATGAGTCCGAGCCCGAGTCAGATTCTGAGCTCAAGAGCGAGTAAATCCCTGGTCAAACCAGGGATATTTTTTTTTTTGGCCCTCCGTCGGTTCCTTGGCAAGATTACTACGATTTTTTGATTTTTTTCCCCTCCCCGGAGGGGTTGGCGAATGTGCCCTACCTTCCCAACCCCGGAGGGGTTGGCCCCTATTCCGATTCTTGCCAGACGGAATATTTTTTTTCGAAATTTCTGCAAAAAAAATTTCACCTATAATAAAAAAAATATCAGCAAAAATGGCAGCTACGAAATTCGAAGTCCGTTTGAATAAAATAAAAATGACGCGCTAGAACGAGGGCAAATCTATCTACTCTCCGATAGCGAATTCGATGAGGACTGCACCGTCACTCTTTTGCTAAAGCATCTTCAAATAGTTGGAAACTTTGATACGCTAGAATTTAGACAAATCTATCTCATCGACGATGATGGTCAATTATGCTGGATGAGGATTCCAAATGTAAGTTCAAGGTTTCCCCCGAGCGTCTTCATACGAATATCTAGAATTCATCGAGAAAGTAGGAAATCGGATTCTACAAAGTAGTATTTATCCGATACAATGGCAAGATAGGAAATATCCCTGATATTGATTATATTGGCCAGAGGTCTGAACAGATTCAGAGTCAGAGGGAGATTCCGATTATTATTAAGAAGCGAGTAAAAAAAAAATATCCCAGCGGGGGATATTTTTTTTAAAATTCTGCAAAAAAAATATTTTTGACCTATGAAGTTTGTATATATAGAAAATCAAGATGGCGGCTGCATAGAACAACACCAGATTTATTTAGTAATTATGGGGTGAAAGAGGATGGATCTGTTCTGAATTGGAAAACATTGAGAGTTTTTAAACATAGCCTCAAACACCAAGGCTATTTTCAAGAGGTCTGGTTTGAATGGTAGACAGAAGTATTTTTATGTACTTCGTTCGTGTATTATACGAGTGTTAAAAGGGTGAAATTTCATCTGAACTTCAAGTCGATCACAAAGATAATGATAAGAAAACATCACATGATAATCTTAAATTGCTAACGCAAGCGGCTAATTGTCAAAAAGCCAATGTTGGAAATAGAGGAAAGAATTGCAAAACACCAATTTCAGTTATTTCCATTTGGCATCGGAATTGATTGAAAGAGAAAACATTTCTAGCATGAATGCTGCCGCAAATGAACTAGGTGTCGATGTCGGTTATGATTTCCAAAATAGTACGAAAAGAAAAAAAATGTCGTTAAAACCACACAGTCAAAAACAACTGGTAGGTACAAATTTGAAAAAGCATAAAAAATGCCTATCAAAATAATTGTGAAATAGGAAATTTTTTTTTTTTTCTAAATTTTTGAGATGATGTTCCCTCGGGACCGACCAATATTTAATGCCAGTGACGGCTCGTTTTGGAGCACCATGGTAGATAATACAAAAATGGATCTCCACTCTTCTTCACAACACTATCGGCTTGTGCATGTTTCCAGAGACCAAATTGCGTCTGTTGCTCGCCTTCTTGAATCATCCTCAGATTCTCGGGTTCATTTACAAGACCTCATTCAAGTGCTGAATTTGAATCTCATCCTTAATTTTTTGGGAGCTGAACTCTTGGCTCGATTTTCTTCTTCTTGATTGCCTCGCTGGGCTTCATCCAATCATGACGAGTTTTTTCGTCATTTAGACGCTGCCAATTACGTAGGCAGTCTTGAACCCACTCTCTAGATTCACATTTTTTCACTCTGGCTTCCAACAAAATTTCTTTCGCGGTCTGATATCCAAATAATAATCTTTCCCCAGTTGTCCGGTTAAATCTTTCGACAATAGCTTGAGATCGATGTTGTCCAACACCACCTCTAGCGATCACGATGTGTTTATGCACAAACAGTACAAAAACGTACATCAGTGCGTTGGATGTAGTTTAATTTTTTTAAATAGTATTAAGGGTGAGGGAGAATTTTGTCAATTCACGTGGAACAAAAGACACAGACGCCGCGAAAACCTACCAACATATGTTAAACTTGGTCTACTCCTAAATGAAAATTACATTGATGAAGAAAACGAAACGTTTTAGACCGCCGTTAATAGCATTGCCCTCAGCCGAGCGCACTCGCTCAAGAAGTTCGCTCGCCATGTGCGCTGCGGTATGGACAAAGAGAGTTCTCTCAATTCAAATGTCTCGTGCATGTATTAAATTGGAATAAGGAGAGACATTCGTCCGGCATGCTCGGCATAAAAAAACCAGGAGTTAACGGGCCAACAATACCCTACCAATAGCAGTATCTTGATCGATCAATAAACAAATTGTTCAATCGGGTGGCGGTCAGACGGGGCGTGTATGCTCACAAACTTGTATGAATGGGGCATGGACCAAAGCAGGCCTGGACCAAAGCTGCCGCCAGGCCTTGACCATAAGGTGCCGTTCTTCTTTTTTTCTAATAGAATATTTGGCTTCCGCTTTTTTTCTACAGTATTTTTATATTTGCGTGGAAATTTGCAGGCATGTGGCGGCAAAAATTCCTAATTTTAGACTCGCCAGCCCACTGGTTAACTTAAAAGTGAATCTTGAAGAAAAATCGTAATATATTATATTTTGCCAAGGATATTTTCTCATTCCAAAACCGATGGAGCTAGAGAAATCAACTCAACTGTATCGATCCACACCAAAGCGCCAATCGTTTTGTAGTTTGCCAAGTCTATATTGCTGTACTCTACATTGATCCATTTTGGGTGGCGAGTTCATATCTATCTCTCATCTATCTAACGGCCGCAGCCGAGAATCTGTTCAGCCATGTAGCGCCAAATGTCCCTGTTTGTCATTAGGTTGGGATGTCAGATGGATCCCTGTTGGATGTCTCGAGCAATCACATCATGTAGTTAAAGAGCGACGACCCCTGTTTGGCATGGTAACTTCACATTACGTCTGAGACTACTTGTCAATCGCACGATACAAGTGACCGGCAAATCGTGCACAGGCCGTTTGGCAACCGAAGATGAAATTGGAGTGATCTCTCCATATATCTGTGCTTTAATTGGTCTTGTGCTCACGCCATTAGGTTTAGTTACTAGTCTATAAAAAAAAAAAAAAAAAAACAAAATAATTTAATTTTTGCAAAAACAAAAACAACATAACAAAAAAAAAAAAAAAAAAAAAAAAAAAAAGAAGCTTGTGTATGTGCATCCAGTCTTCCTGTAGCTCTTCTTCATGGTCCAGGTCTCATGTCCATATAACGTATACTTTCTACACAGGCTCTAAAGATTTCAGCTTGGTTGAATTGGAGATACCAGATTGCCATAATTGGTGTAGTTTATTGCAGTCATCTACAACTGGTCCTTTGCGTGACAGGAGTCCTTTCTTGCTGTCGGCAACATAGGACCGTAGAATACTTGAAGTCCTTGACCTCTTTGAGTTGGCTACCATCTGCTGTGCAGATAGGTTGATGATCGTCTTCCTCCTTGACATCATATATTCAGTCTTCTGGGCATTTAGATGTAGTCCGACTTTGTCTGCAGCATTCTCAAGTTGATGTTAGTAAGATCTTATTCTCATATCAGATCGGCTGTTAGAGCTATCATCTGCGTAGTCAGGTCTGTGAGATGCTGACCCAATGTGACTTCTGGAACGCTTGGTTTTGATGGTGAATTCCTTTGTCGTATGCATGTCCAAACTCTGTCTGAGGATGTAATCAACCACGACTACCAAGAAAATAAAATAGGGAGCACTGTATCTCCTGGAGGTATTCAAGTAGTTGTTAGGAAACTCCTTTGGGGTCCCATCCATGGTCTGCACAAAGCTATATGGGTTCTCTACATGATGGCAATTGGTTTGACAGTCTCATCTGGGACCCGTAGTTGGCGAGAATCTGCAGCATTACATCCCTGTATAACACTGGGGTCAAAAGCTTGGAAAAATCTTACGACACAATTAAGCTTTTCTCTTGGAATTCAAACTCTCTATGTCCTTCTGAGGGCAAGTATCGAGGTAGTGTTGATCTGCTTTGCGAAACCGTTCTGGTTCCGTCTGAGAATGGGCTCTATCTGAAGGGTGATTCTGTTGAGCAGCATGGAGTTTGTAGATCTTAGAGCCATGGTGACAATGTAATTCCTCTGTAGTTTTGGGTAGATAGAAGTCGCCTTTCTTTGGTAGGGATAGATGAATGTGTGAAAAAGGCAGCTGGTTTGTTGTCCATGAGGTGTATTACAAAATTCTAACAGTTTGATCATGGAATAGTGATTCTTCCAGACTACTGCAGGAAAGTTGTCGGGATCAGGTGTCTTGGTGTTCTTCAGTTTCTTCGCAGATCTGAAAGCTCCTCCATATGAAAGGTTCCAGTCCTGGATGGGAGAAAGGGTGTCTGCTATCTTGTGATTGAAGAAAGGGTTCAAGGTTAGTGTTATTCTGAACTGGTTTGTCAAGTAGAGAACTAAAGTACTGAAACCATGTGTCAAGGTGCCTTCGGTTGTTTCACTTTGTTCTTTTCGGTGGGGTAGCCTTCTTATCGGTCATCTCCCTCAAGGCCTCCCGGCAGCAGCATTCTTGTTTTCAAGATGTAGGGCGTCAATTGAGTCAGCCTTGGACTTAACATGCTCCTCAAGCACCACATTGTAGCATCATCAAGTGCAGCCTAGCAGCATCAAGTTTCTGCTTGAGCTTCTGGTGTATTTAGTACGGTGCTTCTTGGCTGCAGAACTTCATTTTTCTCTGGCTTTGCTGCCTTTGTCATTTGAGCAAAGGCAGTAGTCTTCTTCTTTCTTATAGGTTGCATCTCCAATGCCATTTATTCTTTGTTGCTGAAGTGAGGAACATTATATACGCCGCTGGAGTTCTGTCTTCAAGCTCGACACCAGAGTTTTGAACCTGTTTTATGTACCGCTACAGTATACTGCTCACAAAGTTTTGTATCCCCCACTACCTTTTCCTCCAGTCTATGTTTTCATGGGATCTCTGGGAGGTGGTTACCTCTGACGATAACTTATCTGGCTCCTGCAAGAGACAATTCTGTGCTTCAGACTTAACAGCTTCAAAAGTTTTAGGCTCTTGTAGGTTTCTTAATGCTGTTAATCCACTTCTTCTGACCCAGAATATAGTTCCAGTTGGACAAGTTTTGTCCCCCCTCCATTTGGGCGTCGGTGTGTCCACAGTCCTACCTGAATTGTTTTGGAATTTGGTATTAGTGGCAACAAGGTTAATTGTTCCAGGAAGCCCTTCATGTACATTCCATTTCTTTTAGACTCAATTGTTGCAAGCGAACAGCGCGTCGTCAGGCCCCAGCTTAGCGTTGTATCTCAGGGATGTAACAGAAGATTATTTGCTGGAACTGGTACTGGTGGCAGTGGAAGTTCATGGTAAAAGTGAGAAACAGTGTTCTTCTGGATAGTCTTGGGGTCTGTAACAGCAAATGACTGTTGTTTCAGGATTTCCGTCAGTGGGTAAGCTTCAAGATTCGCTCATTAAGTTGACTAGGTGGACATGACTTGAGAGCCTTTGGTGATAAAAGAAACCCCACACCTTCTGTACCTGCATTTCTCTTGTCTTCCATGCAGAGGCTGTTTGATAAGTGCAATCCATGGTATTCCCTTATAGTAGAGGTTCAATGTGCACAATGCGGTGCTCTTGTATGCAGATGACATCGATATCATACAGTTGTGCTTCATTTTTATATGTATGGATACCGTACAAGTACGACAGTGCATGAATCGGTAATTACCCTTTATTCAGTGGCGGGGCACCAGGACCTCATTTTTCTGGGGGGGGCAAGTGAAATCTTGGGTGGGGGGCAAAGTGAAATTCTGGTGGGGCAAAAATATGAAAAATTGGGGAAAGTTTTCACCAATTTGCCCAATATCGCTGATTTTTGGCCCCAAATCAATGAATTTGCCCCCCCAAATCCTTCATTTTTCTTTCGACCAGGGGGGGGGGGGGCAAAACTGGGGGGCAAGAAAAAATATGGGGGGAATTTTCCCCCCCCATTCATGACCCCCTGGCGCCGCCACCTGCCTTTATTAAATAACTTCCCAAGTTCCGATTAACAATATTTGGATGATTTGATCCCTGCTTAATGAGATATAACGTGAAAATTTCAGGGTAGAAAAAACATACCCTGTTTCCATATTTTGCTGTTTTGACACCCCCCCCCCCTAAACGATGTACGCGCGTACATATGCCATGTTGGAAAAAGACACCCTTTTTACGAGTTTTGTGTTCACGATCATATTCCCAGTTGAATGCGAAAGTGGCCCCCACTGGTCTAATCACATAACATGCTTAATCATTGAGAAATAAGAAGTTAAAATTGCAGTTTTCATTTCAGTTATGTTAAATGTTAATATCCATAATGTTTTTCTTTCACAATATTTAATTAAACTGTTTCTTTTTATTGTTTATGATTCGGCATGGAAGTCTTGTCGATTTTCAATGATGATATTTTTTCTGAAAAAGGTTTTGTAAAATACGACATCCTTTTATTCCCCAAGTAATGCTTCAAAACGGCAGTATATATTATTTAAAATTTTGTACAACAGATACAAAACAAGTGTTATGTAAAATACGACAATATGGTTTTTATTCCCCATGTCATCCTATTTAAAGCATCAGTATATTATTTACATTTGTAGCAAACAGCTACAATTAACCAAAGCAAACACATAATTTGACCAAAATGTCCATCTTTTAGAAACTATCCAATACATTTTAGCTATTTTTGGTCTGTTTGAATGTATTGTTTTGTTTGTTTGTCTTTGTTTGTTTCTCATTTTGAAAATGTATCAGGTCCGATAAAGAAATTTCCATCAATATCAGAGAAAGGCTTGATGTACCGTTAGGCCTATGATACCCCTTTATACGCCAACTGCAGTGCCCATGAAGAAAAAACATTTTATTTACGGGAACTGTAATTCCGATTCCTATTATCATGATTATGCAACAACCCAATACCACATATATCTCTCTAAAATTCCTTAGTATTAAAATGATGACAAATCTGAATTGTGATTATTTTTTTAATCTTCTAGTAAGATTGATATTTCAAATGCATTTTGATTAGATAGTGACATTTTGATGACTTCTCATTGAAAGGTTCAAAGTGCAAAGCTTTCCAAGAAACCCACGGCAGCATTGTAACAATATACATTATATGCTGTCGTATTGGCCTACAGCATTATCATACCGTATAGATCACATCACGCGATCACTCTACTATACGCTAATATACTCAAAAGAAACTTTGATTTTTTTTCTCTTAAATCATAGTCACATAAATTCAACCAGTTTTGACAGATTGGTTATTATAGTAAACTCATACATTTCATGGTTTGAAACCATGGAGTTATTATAGTAAACTATAGTTTATATTTTCCTATAGTAACTCGATACTATAGCGACCTCTTTTAGTTTCTCAATCCCTCTTTTCCCATTACAACCTTCTGCAAGATCATTGGACAATTAGAACTATATCCTACTGACGGGTACATCCTCACTTGGCTATAGTTGGACCAAGCATGTAATAGCCTTTTTATATTTTTGAAGCATATTTAAAATAGATCCGTAAATTGATTTCAAACACAGATTATGAATTACAAATAATATACAGAAGTAAGATAACAATAATAATAAGGAAGAAATAAAACAAGAAAAATAAGTATACCACTGATTGATGAATATACCAAATATGAGGATTCCTTTCGCATTTAAATATGAGCAAGTATTTTTTGACTGTAATTTGGAAATATAGCAAAATACTGTAATATGTAAACACCATTGGACGTGTTGCTCCACACCAGGTGTCACACCAGGTGGTCATCATGATTACTATATAAACTAAATAACAATTTTTAGTTTAAAAGTTCATTTGAGTGAAAAAAAACGTTGCCACCAGGAGTACAAAATGGCCAATTTGGCGCCGTGTAGGTTCAATGTCTCAGCTTTGCGTATGTGTGCGCGTATTAAAAGATGTGGAAAATATGTCAATTCACTGCACGACACTCACAAAGGATAAGAGTAATGTTTTCTATTTGTCAATTCATGTGGACCAAATGACAGAGATATGCCGCCCAAACCATACGTACAACATTGTTAATGTGTTAAAAATCGTTCCTCGACAAACAAGAAAGTCCACTTCTTGCAAATCCGCAACCCCCAAATAAATTCCTGGCTACGGGCCCTGGATGAATAAGAAAACATTTATTACACTTCTTGTATTAAATTGCCAACGCACCCATGGAAACTTTAGTCTAATGAGTTAAATGGGTGTTCGTGCACTCCCCCCTGAAATCACTTTCTAATCAATGTTCACTATATCAGAAAAAAATGCGTAGAAAACGATTAGATATGTTAAAAAAATTCAAAAAGGGTCCTACGTATCATTTTTATGCAAATGTATGCAAATTAGTATCGCATTGCAGAAAAATACAATTTTCTGTGATTACCATCATCCAATACTGTTGATAACTGAACAAATGAGGTGACTGGACCCTATGTTTCTCTATTCATTCTCTCAATTAGTGAACGTCTGAAAATGGCTCGCACAACATGGGTTTACCATTAAAATTTTATGAGGACTCTGGTAAAATTAGAACATTTTGGTAACAGTGCATGACCTAAAATTGCCGGGGCGGGCGGGTTCTATCGGGTCGAGAGAATTACAGGGCTGTAGTGCAAAAAAAGTAAAAAGCAAACACAGATCCTGTTGTTATAATAAAATAGCAAATAATGCTGGGTCAAAAAATTTTTAATTTACAAATTGTAAGAAAATTAAAAAAAAGACTTCATAATGATGTATAATAACCCAACCTTTATAAGACAACTCGGCTCAAACTCGGTTAGTTTTTATGTGTAAAATATATCTCTTGTTCTTCCAAGTCCAGACTATCTTTGGAGCAAATTCAATAAATTTCATATTTTGTGACAAAACAACTGTGCCAGTGCCACTTTAACTGTCTTTATATTATTGTTATTGTTTTTAATTATGTATATTAATTGTTCGTTAATAGTTTACTGACACGCCCGAATGGTGGACAAGGACACCAACCTATCATCTATATTACTCGGAGGCAATGGATCTAATTTTGTTTTCACAACCAACGTTACACAATCCAAAAATTATGAGTCGGAAAAGTATATAATTAGTCGTAAAACTGGTAAAATTAAGTGTTAAAAAGGCTCCTCAAACGTCTGACTGCCGTAATAAGCCCACCCACCCCAAAGTCCGTATCCAGTCTGCCCGCGAGGCAGCTTGTAGTCTAGGTGGACTGTGGCTCCTTCTACTGAATGTGGCTCGTCTTGGGCAGTTCATCAGGTCGCCTCAGAGCCAATCATCAGAAGGTGGCTTTGTTTTATGTAATTAATAAAATATACATTACAGCACTTCTTAGCTTCGGGTGAGGAGCTCGTTATGTTGTTCTTAAAAGTAAACTAAATTTAACTGCACTCACCTTGTGTTATTTCCACATCGTCTTCCCCATTCATCATTTCGTCCTCTAATTATGTTTTGCTGATGATGTTACTTTGAGGTATACATTTTGGTTGTAACATTTCCCACAAGGACTACGCCTTGAAAATCTAATTTTGTTGCAAATAAAAAAAACCTTCAACGACCGAAAAGTAAATACTTATTAAAGAACAAAAAGATGTACAACAGATGAAAAAAAATCGAAACTATGACAACATTTACCAGATGATACTTCATTTTAGTTCGTTCAACATATACTCCAGAAAACATCTAATACCCTTGAAAAAGTGGAAGCTTCCGAAAAAATTATTTTGACTTTGGTGACTCCAAACGATGCGATACCGCATACCGTCGAAATTCGAACCTTGAAAATTGTATAAGACAGGGATGTATACGATTGGTTGGTTAGGCCCTATTTATTCGAAGGTAACGGGCGATACTAGTAGATTCTCATATTGGTTTAGGTCCGTGGCTATATGCTTATTCATACACATTATCTGCGCAATGTTGGATAAAATGGTGGAATATTAAAATGAAACCAAGATGATGATGGAAGTTTATTTAACCATTAACTGACGACACATCGGGCATGTTGGGTGACACCTGGGAATTGGGGATGCTCAGCAAAAGCCCGTGCAGAAACACACCACCACTAGACTGCCCGCCCCCTGACAAGCGATTGGCACCGCGGCTTGTCAGCAACTCAGATTAACATTATAACTCACTTCTGGGCCCGCCACTTCTAAATAAATAACGTACAGATAGATGAGGTCATTGCATTGTTTTTAACTTGTCGTTTTTGAGTGCTTCCAATTGATTGATAGAACTCGTCTGCTGCCGGCGCAAGACGGTGCGCGACTCATATCAGTGTGTATTTCATGGATACCATCATGAATAATCCATTCCTTTACCATATATATCACGCACACTATATATGGAAATAACTGCCGTCGTTCTGTGCTCATTACTGGGAACCGATCGAACTAATCACACTTGAAAAATACACTTGAACCACCGCTGAAACGCAATTTCAGCATTACTATTTCTTTTGTTCGGGCGATTTTCAGCGTTACTTTGTCTTTTCAGTGGTCATTTTAGTGTGAATTTTTAATAGTGATAGTCTCCTCGGATATGTCAGGGTCATTGAGCTTGGAATAGAAGGCATCCTTTGGTGGAAGTTTGTGTGATCCGTGAGTTTTTCCCTCGAGAATCCGCATATATCGTACGGAGAAACTCCCGAGGAGAGTGTCTTGGGTGATGATCAACAGGGACAAATTTGGAAATTTCAGTAAACTCGGAAAGATTCGAAACGAGTTTAGCCAAACTATTTGACATGAATTTGACGCTGTCGAGAAATCTAAGATCACGTTTACTGAGATTTCCTTTACCATCTATTTTTTTTTCTTTGACGAATGAAGTCTACTTCTATCTTTTTCGTGAATGAAATGTACTTTTCTTCATCAATGGGGATGCAATCATTTGCCTTCGTTTTGCCGAGATTTGTTGTGAACAGATGTGCTCAACCCATCGAGCTTGTGGGAAAAATCCCAGATGAATTTCGGTTTTCTGTATGCCAGATTTTTTTACATCTGTTGGGCCGCTCCTCTGAACTTGCCGGTGAAATGAAAGTGATCACGGACGGTGTTATCATCCCTCTGGGTGAGAAATTGCTTGCTGATGTGCAATGAGTGGATTTTTCGAAAATCTCCCGATCAAGATTCCCAAAGATCCTCCTTTGGGACTTAAATTTTTTGTAAAATTGTTTGTAAATTTCTCGGATGTTCTCTTCCAAGTTTTCTACAAATTTTGGGATACAATCTTCACCCTCGTGATTTTTTTTGTGTGCATGTACGGGGGTTGGCTATACACAGAATCGTCAAAACTTGATTTAGTAGCAGAATCCGGAAGGCTCATGTTTCGTAATCTTTTGGTGTAGCTTCTATCCGAGTTTGGTTGACATGTGAATCGGTTTTCGGAAAGATTCAAAAAAAAAAATCATGCCGTAAACAACAAAGGGCACTTGTTTGGATTTGAAAATGTGTTTTGAAATGACTGGCATGAAGCCTTCCATTGGCATTTCAATCCTCACGGCTTCATGCGTTTCCGCAAATTTCCTTGTGCATCTTGAGACGATCTTCACTGGTGTAGGATGTATAGCATCCCAAGCAGTAGTATCGTTTTGCCGATTTTTGAAAAATTTGACCGCAGAGCAATCTCTAATATTTTTGACCACACAGAATGCTGTACTTTTACACCATCAAAATTCACTACAGAAAACACAAAGAAGGGAATTTGCTGCTCTCGTTTGTAGTGAGGGCTATCTGATGGGAATGCATCCACTCATCCTCGAGAAAGACCCTTACATTGACTGCGATTGATGGGTTTTCCTCTCGAATTTGTTGATATCCTTGAGTGGCGTTGGAAATGTGATACCATCCCAGTGACCCTACGACTTTTGCTTCAGGTTTTTGTCGATTTCGCTCGGCATTTTTTCAAATGGATTAATAGCTCTAGTGCGGCCAGTTGAAGCTTCATCATCTTTGTTTTTGAGATTATGTTTGCCTATCCTATCAGGGAGTGGGATTGTACGAGGAACCGCTAATCGGTCTATATCTCCGCCGGGTGAATTTCCAAGGATATGATCCAATCGAATGTCCAACCACTTCCTGATTCTGGAATTTGGCTATCTTTTCCAGGATGTGGTTTTCCACATCTTGTTAGAGCTCCTCAAGATCATGTGCGTGCCAGGATCACGTCTGGGCTTCACTTTTACCTGAATCACATGGACGTTTAAATCATCTCAAGTTGACCCGTTTGTGGATTGGTTTTTTTCATCTGGCACCAGAGACGAGCTTTTGTTTCGTCTTTCGATTATCCCCAGAGGCTAATGTTTTTTCATGGTCGTCAAGAATCTTAACGGGGCGATATTCGGGTTTTCCATCGACACTATGGTTGAAAAAAATTTTTGAGAAATGATTTTCTCGGCTGCCTTGAAAGGAGGTCTAGGTTCTCGAGTTGTAACTTCTGCGATAGCGAGAAGAACATCTGAGGTTAGGATCTAATTTTCCCTCAAAGTTTCGATAAGATCGTCTTTTCTCAGCTTTGCGCCTCCTCGAAGACCAGCATTTTTTGCCTTCTCTTTCAGCTCTCTCACATTGAATTCTCCTCTGGCCATCCTTTCAGCTGTGAGTTGCTCTCGGATCCGCCTTCTTTCTTCGTTTATCGTTGAAGCTGGACGTCTGAGAAATTCTAGAAGTTCAACTTTCTTCATGCGTGAGTAACCACGGTATCCATGCTCCTTGGCATACTTTTTTAGCTCCTTGGTCAAGAGCGTATTGAGCATCACTGCTCTTCTTCTTCGACCTGGTACATGGATTCTTCGGCGTGGCATAATTCTTTTATTATTATTATGATGAAAATTAATTAATTTTTTTTCTTAAGCCCCCAAAAAAATCTCAAAAAATTAATTTTGAGATTTTTTCTTAAAATAATATTTTCGGCAAGCTTTTTTAGTCCTCTCGTATAACTCTTTGCTATACTTTTGACTTGGTAAAATCGGAACTCCAAGTTGTCTAGAAAGCTCAGCTCCACCTTTCATTTGAATGTATTTAGGACAACAAAATTTGTTTGGATTCTTTTTATTTATTTGCTATTTATACAGATGTTTAATTCTTGTTTTATGTACTTACCATTTTATATGTGCTTTTTATATGTGCTTTTTATATGTTGTATAATATTTGTATAAAATGCTGTGCAATTTCTTTTATATGTAAACTGGCATGTAATTTGGCCTTTGGGCCACGAGATGCTTTTAATAAATACCAATAATAATAATAATAATAATAATAATAATAATAATAAGAAAGTCTAATCCACTGGTCCTTGTAGAAAACAAACAGATGATCATTTTCAACTTTGGACTCGATAGTGATTTCTTTTTCAATGTTGTGATAAATTTTGAATGCCTCCATTTTTTTTATTATATGTCACTTTCAAAAAAAAAATATCCATTCACAAATTTTTATCGTGAATGGATATTTTTTTTTTGCTTCGCTTTATTGTACCGTTCCAGAGCTTCGGTCATTCTCTTGGCTTCCATCCTTATCCTTCTCTCGGGTGAATCGAGAAGATACGCGGCATAAATCCAGAATGATACGATCATTCTCAGTTTTATTTGTAAAAATAAATGGACAGTAAACTCGCCGAGATTTATTACTCACCACGGGGTTTCTGGAAAGGAATCTCCGCTATTGACAAGCTAGCGAAGGAAGCTCAGGTGAGTAAAGATAAAGCTAGAAATTTTTTGAAGAAGCAAGCTTTGTGGCAGATTTATCTGCCAGCTCCGAAGTACATTCCTCGAGCAAAAATTGATGTGAGTATTCCCAATGAAGTTCATCAGGCAGATTTATTGTTTCTCCCTCATGATCGACCTGGGAAAGGACGCAAACTCTAAAAATATGCTCTAACGGTGGTTGATGTGGCTAGCAAGTTCAAAGAAGCTGAGCCTCTGAGCACAAAAAGTTCCGATGAGGTTGCAAAGCCTTCGAGAAAATTTACGCTAGAAAAGGACTGACGTGGCCAAATTTGCTTCAAGTTGACCCAGGTCGAGAATTCATGGGTGAAGTCTCAAAATTGATGAAAAAACACAGTGTAGACATTCATAGAGGTGGTGTTGGACATCATCGAGCTCAAGCTATTGTCGAAAGATTCAACAGGACACTGGCGGAAAGATTATTTGGATATCAGACCGCGAAAGAAATTTTGTTGGAAGCCAGAGGTGAAAAGAATGTGAGATCTAGAGAGTGGGTTCAGAGACTGCCAGACGTAATTGCAGCTCTAAATGACGAAAAAACTCGTCTGATTGGGATGAAACCCAGTGAGGCAATCAAGAAGAAGAAAATCGAAGCCAAGAGTTCAGCTCCTCAAAAAATTAAGGATGAGATTCAAATTCCAAGCAATGTGAAATTGAGGTACTTGTATGAACCCGGAGAATCTGAGGATGATTCAAGAAGGCGAGCAACAGACCCAATTTGGTCTCTGGAAACATACACAATCGATAGTGTTGTGAAGAAGAGTGGAGACCCATTTTTGTATTATCTAACGAATGGTGCTCCAAAACGAGCCTTCACTAGGCAGGAATTATTGGTCGTTCCCGAGGGAACAGTCAATCCTCGCAAAAAAATTTAAAGTAAAAAAAAAAATTTCCTATCAAAATTATTTTGATAGGAATTTTTTTATGCTTTTTCAAATTTGTACCATAAACTTTGTAGACTTCCGTCTACCATTCAAACAAAGACCTACTTGAAAATATCCTTGGTGTTTGAGGCTAGGTTTAAAAACTCTCAATGTTTTCAAATTCAGAACAGATCCATCCTCTTTCACCCCATAATTACGAAAAAATCTGGTGTTGTGC
The DNA here is from genome assembly GCA_023653785.1 of Ophioderma brevispina. Classification (NCBI taxonomy): domain Eukaryota; kingdom Metazoa; phylum Echinodermata; class Ophiuroidea; order Amphilepidida; family Ophiodermatidae; genus Ophioderma; species Ophioderma brevispina. The sequence continues at coordinate 38,067 of JAMKCH010046442.1, forward strand.
TATGCAGCCTGCCATCTTGATTTTCTATATATTACAAACTTCATAGGTCAAAAATATTTTTTTTTGCAGAAATTTCAAAAAAAATATCCCAGCTGGGATATTTTTTTTTTTACTCGCTCTCGGAATAATAATCGGAATCTCCCTCTGACTCTGAATCTGATTCAGACTCTGGCAGAATGTAATCAATATCAGGGATATTTCCTATCTTGCCATTGTATCGGATAAATACTTGTAGATCCGATTTCTCGATGAATTCTAGATATTCTATGAAGACGCTCGGGGGAAAAAACCTTGAACTTACATTTGGAATCCTCATCCAGCAAAGTGACATCATCGTCAATGAGATAGATTTGTCTAAATTCTAGCGTATCAAAGTTTCCAACTATTTGAAGTTGCTTTAGCAAAAGAGTGATGGTGCAGTCCTCATCAAATTCGCTATCGGAGAGTAGATAGATTTGCCCTCGTTCTAGCGCGTCATTTTTATTTTTCAAACGGACTTCAAATTTCGTAGCTGCCATTTTTGCTGATATTTTTTTATTATAGGTCAAATTTTTTTTGCAGAAATTTCGAAAAAAAATATTCCGTCTGGCAAGAATCGGAATAGGGGCCAACCCCTCCGGGTTGGGAAGGTAGGGCACATTCGCCAACCCCTCCGGGGAGGGGAAAAAAAATCAAAAAAATCGTAGTAATCTTGCCAAGGAACCGACGGAGGGCCAAAAAAAAAAATATCCCTGGTTTGACCAGGGATTTACTCGCTCTTGAGCTCAGAATCTGACTCGAGCTTGGACTCATTCAAAACCAAATCAAAATCGTAGTAGAATTTAGTTTTTGAGCCTTTGCATTTTTTCTTGCCATTGGATCTGATGAACACGGGCAAATCCGATTTCTTCAAGGTGTTTAGACTCTCGATGAGGAGCTTCGGGGCAAAGACCTTGAACCTATCGTTGGAATCATTGCTCACCAGAGTTACGACACAGCCCTCGCCGAATTTGGTATCGGTGAGCTTGAATTTAGTGAGGACGTAAATTTTTCCTTCTTCGAGAGCATCGAAATTTTGAACCTGCTTTTGCAAGCGAGATTCGAATTTCTTAGCTGAAATTTTTGCTGCCATTCTGATTTTCTGTATATGGCAAACTTTATAATTCAAATTTTTTTTGCAGTCCAACACACCAACCCCTCCGTTTGGGTCAGTAGTGGGAAATGTAGGGTAATTGCTGTACTCAACCCCAAATGGCTATGTGGATTGGCAAAAAGTACAGGGTGGAAGAGAAAATGAGCTCGAAGTGAGAAAATCCCACTACTACAAGATTAATCTGTTTTGGCTGGCACTTATGAACTAGTGCTCATTATGTCATGGCTGACTTGAGGTAGCTTTTAAATAAAAGGCACATATATAATGGTTATATCATGCAGTAGCCAGGATCCCATACACCCCAGGTGCGGATCTTAGGGTCGATCCAAACCACAGCGGCAGAGGGTCCAGGGGCTACTTAAGGCCCCGGCGGGGTCAAAGGGCAGAGCTTCAGCGGGGTCTTGGAGTGAAGCCCCAGCAAAAATATGCATTTTTTTACAATATGAGCCTTATCTTATTTCAATGCACTCTCCTTCTTTACTCTCTTTTTGGCTATGTGCATGGGTTACATCAATAGCTCCTCACTACAGCCTATCAGAGGCAACTTGAATGGTAAGATTAAAATGCAAGAAAAGCAACTCACGTCCATTGCATTCTGCATCAGAGATAAGTCTTCCAGTAGACTCGTAAAACACAGCGCTGCATTCTCCACAGTTGTTAACTTCACATATCTTATCCCGACCATAGGCTGGACACAATGATATGTCCTCACACGGATCGCCTAGGAAACAGCCTACAAATGGGGCGTCATCAGGGCATGCTGAAAATAGGTGGAGGAAACAATTAACAAAAGAAAACGCTGTCTCAGAAAACACTTACCAAAAAAGTTTGAATGTCTTAAAGGTCAAAAAACCTAGTACCCTAAACAGACTTATGCAGTCAGCCAGCCCTCACATTTTTAGTTTTGTTCATATGCAAAATAGCTAGCAGCTATAACCTTTCTTACTATGAAAAACCAATCAAAATATACCGTATATTCTCTAATAAACGCCCCCCTCTAATAAACGCCCCCCACTACTTTTTACATGAAAAATAAAAACCCTCAAATAAACGCCCCCACGTTTTGATTGACGAAGGTCGGCCTGAAACTCATCAATTTGTCCACAACCAAACAAGTACACTGCTAAATTACAGCACAGATACCCTTTTGTAAGTGTAGATTTGCAAAAACTGCATCTTTTAATGCCAATATTTGTGCCAGGAATACATTATAAGCTATTATATAGTGGTAAAATATCAGCGACTTTCGTCTGTGTGCGCGGCCATATATTAGAAAGGACAAGCATGTTTTTTGATATCCTATTTTTGAATAGCACCGGCATTGCCATATAGGATGAGCTGCCAACTTGTAATAGTAGGGATATTCTAGATTTTGTACTATGTTTGAAGTTGCAAAATACAGAAGTACGAATTTCCAATTCCCCCTAAAAATATGGATTTAAGAGAGCAAATAATAAATATTATAACCTTGAAATTGAAAACAGCTGTCAGGAATAGACTTCTATTTGACCCAATGACATAAATAATGAACCCGATATCTTGGACCTTGGTCGGTATTACTCGTAATAGATGTTGTTGAGGGAAGATCTTGTAAAACAAATACATAATCAGGGTCGTACCCGCCAATCAAAAATGGTATTTGTTAGTTTCACAGCGTTTCGGCGGCAGTATTTCCTCTGTTGCGATCACATGGTGTATGTACCCTGTGTCATACTATGGAAAGTAATATTTAGAGTAAAAATTGTGGTAGTAAGGAAAGAATCAGGCAAGAAAACAATGTTTTAAAGAGGAATATTATTACCAGTCAATGGCTGAAAATGGATTGGTAATGTGCGGTCCTTAAGTGTTATGCTGCATTTTGCCACTGCATGATCGCTGGAGTTGATCGACAAAGTAGACTAACATCACGTGGGAGACAGGTAAGGTAACAACAAATCATCCCGCGAATCATTATTTTGCACAGCGGTCGGGCGTCATATTTGCGAAAAGGTTGAAACTCACAAAACAAATACGGGACCTCAATACGGATTTCTGAGTACTGAAAGGTAATTTTAAAAGTTGGCAGCTCTGCAGAGGTGCTGCCGCAGTTTTTTAATGTAAATTATAATGGCACAAAGACCTCAAATAAACGCCCCCCTTTTGAAAATGCAACGCCCCCGGGGCGTTTATTAGAGGATATACGGTAACTCTATGAATATTATCTTACATATATTAAGTTTTCGTACACCATTTATGTTGGTGAATACATCATATAACCCTAGGTATAACCATAAAATTGGGTCGGTAGACGTCAGGTTGTTAAACTGTAATTGCTGGATATGTTTTTTGAATGATCAGGCCCTACCTTCAAAATCATATGACCTAGGGTATCAGACACCTGCCAAGGAAGGTAGCTTTGAGCGCTCTAGCAGGTGGGTGACACTGTGTACAAAATGCCCATAGACGATTCGCAGGCGTAGTAATAGCGCCACCATTTACGATAAGTCACCTAATTATTTATGTGATGTAACCGGAATGACGTAGCGGCACAGCGCCACGTACGACCGGTGATCCATAAGTATCATATTTCATGCAGATTTCATGCAGTATGCCTCCACTTCGTTGATCAAGTGTCCTATCCCGATTTATTTAGGATCCCTGGCTCTTGCGCCCATCCCCCACTTTTTCAGGGAAAATATAAAAATCAGCCTATTTTGGGCACACTTCAAATGCTTAGCCACCCCCCCCCACCCCCTTCACAGAGTTGATCGTTTTTCTGGGCACGCCTCTGGATGTGTACGCTATTATGTAAGCTTGGTGAGAGCGTACAGCGTGACACTTGCATATTACATGTTCAAAAAACTTTTTCCAGTAATTAAAGGGATGAGCAGCGATTTGCTAATCCGAAACATCGAAAAAATCATCAAAATTCATATTTTGGTATTTTTGTTACCGGCATGGATATGCGAACATAACCTGCAAGTGGTTGGCTTGAAATCTGTGTATTAAAGACACGGCAGTACCTTTTATCTGATTCTGTAATTTCTATACGTGCATATCAAAATTCCAACTTGAGATCAAAAAAGCCTTTCCCGGTGAATATCCCATCAGATTTTAAGCACGATATTCGGATATTCAAATATTTCAAAATGTGAAATGCATTTCAGCAATATTTTTACATTACCATCTCTTTTTATAATTTACGATGAACTAATCCCTGAAATTACAAGTCGGCGGTCAAAGCAGTTTGCAAATGTATTGCCTAGCTTAAAACATCTTAGTAATTTGTCTTAAATAAGGATGCATTATACACATTTATTCTGTTGATATTTTTCCTCTGAAATTTTTCATATGGAAATATAGTAATGAATTTTATGAATATCTGAAAAAAGTCTAGTGCACTTTCAGGTTTGTGAAAATAGATGCACATGACAAAATAAGCAATTTCCTCCTGTCTGAATCTATGAATATTAAAAAGCCAATACAAGGAAAATCATTACAAAAATCACCTCTCCAGATTGTGAATACAGTGTTAACAGAAGGCATGTGCCATCTGCCATTGCAGTTTTCAAATGGGGACAAAGGTCACGAGGTCACCAACATGTTGGACACTACCCAAGGACCATTGTATCCAAGTTTCATGAAATTGATGGTCATATGTGGATACATCAAGCAATTTTATAATTCTGAAAATGTTGGGCTATGACCTCTAATGACCTCTAGATGACCTTTAACCCCAATTGTGAGAAGGTAACTGTGGGGCACTACCCAAGGACCATTGCATGCAAGTGGTATGAAAATGTGTGCATGTATGTGGAAGCAGCGAAAATATCATTGAAATTGATTAACATCAGAGAATGATCAATTTGTGAATTCTATACCAATCAATGTACAAAAAATACATCGGTCCCTGGAATGCTTGTGTCGCTTGCCATCGTGGTTTTGTCAATGGGAGTTATAGTTTGGAGATGGTGACTCCCCTCTCCCCGGGGGAGAGTCATATCACCATAATCTCCGTATACTTACCATTCAAGCCTGACTTAATGCCTTTTCATTTTCTACGCTCGATTAAGCAATTTCCCTACGATACCCACTGGAAGGTTTGACGGCACCTGAGTGCGCACGCGCCAGGGGCAATGATCTAGCAACACTGACTTCTGGATCATTTTTGGTATGCTCTTTCCCCCGGGTTGACTCCACGGGCGGGAGAGCGAACACCGTGAGCCCCGTCCTGGGCGGCGCAGCGGCCCGGACAGGGGGGAGCGTCAGGCTTGAATGGTAAGTATACGGAGATTATGGTGATATATGACTCTCCCCCGGGGAGAGGGGAATCACCTACATCTTATAGTACGTTCCCATTCAAGCCTGACTTAATGCCACAGATTGCAACTGGTAGAGTCAACCCGGATATCAGAGTGCTCAGGCCATAAGGCAAGCGGAGCTATGGTGATATGATCTCGCCGGGAGAAGGTTGAACAAAACAATATATAACAGATGCACTTACCGACTTCAGTGGGTAAAGTGCTACTGGGAGCTGTGGCGACTGGGAGATGTGGAGGTTTGCTCTGATGACGAGGAAGCTGATGATAGAATCCCAGCTGCCGTGGAACCGCTGCGTACTAGGACATCTCAGAGATAAACTTGTTGGAATGTAGAAGAACAAGCCCATCCCATGGCGTCCATGATATCTTGTATAGAAGCTCCCCGGTAGGAGGCCCAAGCAGCCGCCTGAGATCTTACGGTGGTGAGCTCCTATGTGCGTCCCCGCAAGACAAACCTCCATACTAGCTAGGCTCTCCTTTATGACTGCCATGATCCATCTGCATCGTCTTGGAGGCCGGGCGAAACGGCTTCTGAGTTGTGAGGAAGAGTTGGTCGTGAGCCCCCCTATAGGGTTGAGTCTTGCTGAGGTAAAACTTCAAGACTCTAACTGGACACCAGGGTCCTTCATCGCTGGAACCTGAAGCTTGTCGGAGATCTGGGAGGATGATCGGCTGTGGAGTGAAGCTGAGAGATTGATTCTTGGCCAGGTAGCCTGATCGGGGAAGAAGACGAGCGGCGTTCCCTGTGAAGGTGAGATGATTCTCTGCTATAGGCAAATCGAGGGTGTCCGATACTCCTCTGCCTGATGCTGCGGCGACAAGGAAGAGAGGTTGTGTCTGCTAAAGACGCCTGGAGAAGAGGCTCCCAAGGAGGACTGTAGAGATGCTGGAGGACTGATCACAGGTCCAAAGCTGGCACTAGAGAGCGATCGGGCGGCCGTTGATGCAGCATTCCCTTGATGCGATCATGAAGCGCTGGCGACCTAGACACGGTGATGTTCAGGCTTGGGTGATTGCCGCTGGAGAAGTGTTATCAATGTAAGTATTCCCGTGAACGGTAAGGCCCGGCCGTAATAACAGTAGTGGGACCCCCGATGACGGGAAGACCAATATCCATTTCTAAGAATCCCCGTGAATGGTAAGGCCCGGTCGTAATAACGGTAGTGGAGCCCCCGATGACGGGGGGACCAATATCCGGTTGTGGAGCCTTGGTCCACGAGCAGTATGTTGGGAGCTGGGCGTTGAGGCGGCTTGCGAACAGGTTCACGTGGGGGTGATCCAGCCCGTAGAAGCCATTCTGCATATTGGAATGAGGTGCTACTCCACCGACGACCCCCGGACTCTCGAAGGTCCTGCCTTCCCGGCTGTCTTCCTCGACAGGGCATCTGCCAGGGTGTTGTCTTCCCCGGGAAAGAGGATGGCCGTCAGGGTGGTCTGATGACGGAGACACCACTCCAGGACTGTCTGTAGGCAAATGATGCGACTCCCGGATCCTCCCTGCTTGTTGAGTAGGAGACGACCGGCATGTTGTCGCACCGGGCTAGGACGTGACCTCCCTTGACCAGATGGAGTCTGCCTCGGCGCCAGATAAACAGCCCACAGCTGATTATCCGGCAGATGCCACCACGCTATCGCTCTTCTGGCGTGTGGGACGTCTGGAGTACTCTTGAAGCTCCGGTCTCGGCGAATATTGAACCGCGATAGACGAGCAGCTATACTACTTGCATGCGAAGTCTGCGACGTGATACCACCATTGTCATACTGGCTGAGAAGCCCAGTAGTCAATTGAGTTTCACGAGGATCCCGGCGCACTGTGTCGTAGATGCGCTATTCCCCGCTTGAAGATCAGCGTCGCCCCTAAAAAGTCAATGCTCCGCAAAGGAGTGCTGAAGTTGTTCCCTGGAAGGCGCTGCCAGGAGCCAGTCGTCCAGGTAGGCGAAGGCGAATGGCTTCTCCGCCCGAGGAACTCTGCTGCAATCTTCACTATCCTGGTGAATGTGCGGGACATTGTCGACAATCCGAACGGGAGGCACTGGAACTGATAGAACGAGCGGTCGATATAGGAAATTGATCCACTTCCTGTGTGATGGATGTATCGGAGAGTGGAAGTAAGCATCCTTTAAGTCAAGAGTGGATGCTCTCCCGGCTCTGATGAGTCCCTTGAGAACTGCTGATAGGCTCTCCATCTTGAAGAGGCGTGACTTGAAGAACTGGCTGAGCGCTTTCGTGTTGAGGATCAGGCGCCACTCGTCGGATTTCATTGAGGGAGAGACAAAGCACTAAGGTGAATGCTACGGTGCGGGACGGTACCCGAAGGATCGCCGCCTTCTAAAGCAGATGCTCGACCTCTTGGAGAAGGGCTTGCCTTCTGTTCACGTCCTTGGGGATCACCGTCTCTCGTGTGCGCAGAACCCATGAGTTCGAAGTCACCGTCCTCCAACGGTGTATGAAGTATCCCAGCCCCCCCCCCCAACGGCAAGGGGAGGTTCTGAGGTCTGAGGACAGTCACCTCCTCTTCTGGGGGAGGAAGCACATCGTGACCCCCACCCCTCCTGATCGATCGCCCTTGTTGCATCCACCGCCGTCGCTGCCCTTGCGTCGGTATTCTTGCTCCCTCTCTGGGGAGATTGACCCTTGTAGTCCTGACTACAAAAAGTCTGCAGTTGCTGCTGCTGCTGCTGCTCAGGGGCCCCCTGGCTAGCCGGCGCCTCCTTCTTCTCCTTCTGGCGTTCGCTGCGTAGGCCTTCTTGTTAGCGACATCCTCCTCGTGTGGGCACTTGAACTGTCCCCCGAAGAGGTCAGGTCCTGTAGGCGTCTCCAGGAACTGCCATGGGCTCAGGAGGTTGAGGGCGTAGGGCGCACTCACTTTCCGCAAGTAGGCAAGTTACTGTGATAGCCTGCAGTTTGCAGTGATGCCAGCGCTTGCGGTGATCCCGGCGCTTGCGGTGATCCCGGCGCTTGCGGTGATCCCGGCGCTTGCGGTGATCCCGGCGCTTGCGGTGATCCCGGTGCCTGCGGTGATCCTGGCACCTGCGGTGATCCCGGCGGCCTCGGTGGTGTTGCCGCTGGAAGAGGTGTCACCAATCTAAGTATCCCCGTGAACGGTAAGGCCCGGCCGTAATAACGGTAGTGGGGCTCCCGCTGACGGGGAGACCAATATTCGGCGGTGGAGGGTCGGTAGCTCGGCGGCTGTTCCTGCGGTGATCCCGGCGGCGGTTCCGGCTCGGCGATTACGGCTCCCCGAACGGCTCTTGCGGTGATCCCGTCGGCGGTTCCGGCTCCCGAAACGGCTCTTGCGGTGATCCCGACGGCTGCCACGGCTTCCGGAACGGCTCTTGCGGTGATCCCGGCGGTGGCTCCGGCTCCCAGAACGGCTCTTGCGGTGATCCCGACGGCTGCCACGGCTTCCGGAACGGCTCTTGCGGTGATCTCGGCGGCAGTCACGGCTCCCCGAGCGGCTCCTGCGGTGACCACGGTATTCCGACGGTGGAGAGCCGGGTACTCGGTGGGCGGTGCGGTACTCGGCCGGGCGGCGGTGAGCGGTAGGAATACGGAAACCTCGGCACAGATGCGGCTCTTGACGGCTGCTATCCTGGCTGCTACCGGCTACACTGGGTTGCTGTGCTCCTCAGTCTCTGAGTCGAAATCCATGTCTTATCTGAGGAAAGACAAAAGAAAGAGAACTCAAGTCGGTTAGGAACTTTAAGGAACCATAACCGGGAGATCTCTTCTAAGTACAGCTAGCCTAGTATACAATTGATTCCATCCTAGCCCAAAACAACCGAGATGAACCGGTAATACCCGCTCAATACGCGAAAAAAATCCCGTTGGAACCTAACTCCCATAGAAAAGCACGTACTTCCGGTTTCGGGGTATGTTATGGCCACCGGAAAAAGTGTCCCGGCCTAAAATTCCCCATAACGGTAAGGCTCGGCCGTTACAACAGTAGTGGAGCCCCCGCAAACGGGGAAAACCGAGGAAAAACGCGGTTGAGTCCTAACTCCCATAGAAAAGCACGTACTTCCGGTTTCGGTCAGGTTGAAATATGGAACGAAACTTGCCATATCGCACCGCCGATGTTTAGTTCGGAACCAAATGAGACTACACGGTAAAAATTCAGCCGGTAAAATTTCCAAAATGTCCGCTGAAAAAAGAGTCACCAGTCCAAGTATTCCCATGAACGGTAAGGCCCGGCCGTAATAACGGTAGAGGGGCCCCCGGAGACGGGAAGACCAATAAACTGACCCGCAGACCTGTAAGTCCACGGAGGCAACGGTGAGGGCTCAAACACCGCCCCGGTGCACATGAAGCAGATGGCGTACCATGCCGCGAAAGTCGAGTCATGAACTTTCGGCCCAGATGGCCGACTATACCTTTAATCGCGCTGTACCGGTACCTTACCGGTGGAATAGCGGGTGAAAGTTGACCGCGAAAAACATCAAAGTAGCCGGTGAAAAAGCGAGATAAAATACTCTGGAACCATCTAGCACAATAAGCTCCCCAACTCAAGCGCTAGATGAATGTGGGAATTACTCGAAGGAGTCTACCCTAGGTAGACGCTTGTAACACACATGTGAACTAGCCGCCATCTTTACCGCGGAAGTCCACACTGACTCACCTAATCAGACGCAGTTTTGCAACAAACTGGGATGGGCTAAAAGTAGCAAACTGAACCAGAATGGTGAGAAAAATGCGAAGAACACGTAGTTTAGGTAGATAGGTGAGTAAAAGCTATAAAACCGCTAAAAATTGCAAACTTCTCAAGGCACAATTAAGAGCACAACTTTGCTAGAGCGTAGCAAAATGAGAAGTCAGTGTTGCTAGATCATTGCCCCTGGCGCGTGCGCACTCAGGGCCGTCAAACCTTCCAGTGGGTATCGTAGGGAAATTGCTAAATCGAGCGTAGAAAATGAAAAGGCATTAAGTCAGGCTTGAATGGGAATGCACTAGGAGATGTAGGTGATCGTAGCATATTATTTGCCAAATAAATGTAGTTTTATAGACTTTTAGAAAATGGTGCAAAAGTTCACATATGGGTCATCAAAGGTCACTTTGTTTACACCATATACAAGCCATGAGCCAGTGGTTCTTCTGACCAAGTATGAAGTTAATCAGGCAATGCATGTGAGAAATGAGCAATTGTTAACCTTTGATTTTAATGAAATTGGGTCAAAGGTCACATAGGGTCATCAAAGGTCAATCTGCGTACATCCCACATTAAGTCTTGGCCAGTGGTTCTCTTTGAGTAACTTTGGTGGCCGTAGCATCTATGTGCCAAAGATAAGGTTCACATGAACAAACTATAGAGGGAGCTGTTCATGCAGTATCAAGCTGCAGGCGGTGGCGGCCAAGCTTCATTAATGGCGCAAAACTGCCGAACGAGTCATTGGACGAGCCTGAACAGTGACCGAAAGTTGAAGTCACTGTGCGCGTTTATAAATAGATCAGTGAGTGGCCAGTGGGAATTCCCGTCCGAAACCGCGGCCTTGCTTTAGCCGGCGGTGCATAATTGTGCTGCAAAACTATCATCAAATCTTTTTTAAAGACCGGACATGAGGGGATTGCTACATGCAAGTCAACGAATCATTCCACGGTGGTGCATAGGCCCGTGCATAGGTTACCTGGTACATGGTCAGCAGCTATAAATAGCGATGACCCTGCGATTGAACATGAGGTCAAGCAAGCCTCGTTCAAAATGGATCCCGTTTGTAACATTATTCATACAAAAAAAATACTTACACTGGAGTTGATTCTTCAACTCCAACAGATTTTGAGTGGAAAAATATTGATATTAAACATATTTTCGACTTTAGAATATTTGTCAAGTTTTCGTGATTACGTGCTAAACCTATGGGAACGGCAAAAACGACTATATCCTGGCCGGCCCCCCCGCAAGCTGATAGCGCCTGTACAGCACTAAAATTGCTTCACTGTGTGGTTCAATGGAGAAAAATCAAGGGAAATGCTAGATAAAAAAATTTGAAATAATAATGAAAGTTTAAGATTAGCTTGCAACAGGGCGGCTATTATGGTTTGGACTTTGTCAGACTATCCTATACGGCCATGGTATCACCATGCATCCAGGTGTACAGGGTCGACGCCACGTAATAGCACAAAGACCATTTTGTGGAGAAATTTCAACCTTCCCATACAGTAAAGAATAGGAGTCAGTTGAAGGCACATACAAAAGTGTACATTGAACATGTGTGCTTTATCAACTGAAACACTAGGATTTTGGATCATTTTGGACACAAAGATTTGCCTGTGAACTCTGCTCATATTAGGCAACATGACTTGACTAACCCCTCATTTTAAAGGAAACTTAATTTTCTTTTTCGTTAAAACACTTTCAGATGAAAATAAGACTGTATAACATTTGTGAACATTCTTACAAAGAAATGTAGTTTTAAAGGATTGTCAAAAAATGCGGGTCAACAGTGCACATAGATGTCATCAGAGGTCACTTTGTGAGCTTAAATGAGCAAGTGTTACCTTTGTTTACGGCCACAGGCTATAGATGAGGTGACACCAATGTTTACAAACACAAGTTAGCACCTGGTCTATAGATGTCAAGGTTTAACATCGACGTCTATTTGAACGTTATACCGTTCCGCAACTGACATTACACTAGGCTTCATTATGCCGTACGCAATCACCACTATGAAAAGCGAACGCCAACAAAGCGAACGCCAACAGGCCAAATTGTTCTATGATTTTAGTGCTCTTTGACTCCGCCCGCCTGTGTTAAAGAACGGAAAATGGCTGAAGATTACTTATATAACGGCACTTGCAAATTGGACACTTCAGAAAAGTGTTCCATTGAAAGGAGAACTCCCTAGGGCTAGTGTCCCAGATATTGCCTTCCTTTTCGTTTATTTAGATATCATTCATAATTTCGTCTATTCTTTGCCCCATTCGTGGCACACAAAATACAGACGATGGTCATTTTACCTGCCCATTTAACCCGCTTCCATACCTGCATAATTCCCCATACTTTTCAAAACACGCAAAAACTCTCGAAATTCCACAATCGCAAATTCGATCTTTAAAATCACGATTCGGACTTAAATTTTGGCGCGGAAGTCACCAAAACTACCTCGAGCCCAAATCTAGGTCAAATTAATTGAAAACTGATTATTTGGTAAAAACCACTTAGAATTAAGTTTGTCACTGAGGGGAGGTATTTTGCACAATTTCACGAATATAGAGCATCAATAATTGGTTATTAACATATAAAAATATTCTGTCATTTGAAAAACTTGCCAAGTTCGTCGAGATCAGCGCCACCGCAACTCAAGGCTAGTAATGATACCACATGCTAGGCGAAAAAAGTCCATAAAAATGAACTATTTGCCAGTTGAGGGGGGAAAATAGTATAGCTTTTATTGGGAGGACTTTAGGAAACTTTTGAACTTTTTCTCCCAAGAGGGGGGAATGCAGTAAGAAGTAAGAAACAAGAGACCTCCTCATGTGATCCTGATGTGTGATAAATTAAAATGATAAATAAATTTTGGGGAATAGTCTCAAAAATATTTTGTCAGGTGAGGTTCGTTGTTGGGAGATATAGCAGGCCACCATTAAGTAAGTGATTTATAAATCTGGTGTTGTTGTCAATGACAAAAAGCAAGGACATAAGCTTTAAGGAAGTGGTCTTCTCTTAACAAGATATCTGTATGTTTTTTACTGCTGGGTTTTTTGTATTTATAAACCACACACACCAGAATAATTAGAATAAGTAAGACTAAAAATGATGAAGATTGTGCATCGATACAGAGAGGCTGGGAAAAGGGTAGAATTGTAATTTATGCACTTTTTTGGTTAAAATAACCATTAAAGTGTTTTTATGGATATTTTAATGCAAGTTCCTTCTTGGATTGAATTGTATTGTAACCTGTAGTTTTCTTTCGAACTCACCCACCAGCGAACAAACGCGGGAGATTGAACAATGTTTCCGAAGCCACCCACAACTATGCACATACATACCGTACATATCATTTCTGCACCGCCATATATGAGATGATGATTTTTGACAACTTGCATTATGGAATATCAAAATTGTTTTTAGACTGACTCAAACCATAGCCTCACATTACAAAAAATACTGCGCCCAGGTGCTATTGTAGCTGTGTCCTAAATAATAATTAAAAAAAAGGACGCGCATTGATAACATTTACACTAAGCTCACTTGCATTGGTTGCTCTGTATCGTTACGTACATCATTACGAAAACCGAATAACCACCTTGACTCATTCACCCGATTAACCTGGGTTGAAGCCCCTGCGTATACTTTTCTTATTTTCCAAGTTAAAAAAAAAAATCCATCGTTCAGATTTACTGCAAAATTATAGGAGAATCAACTAATAGACATTGATTAGATATTTGGTACATCAACAAATAATATATGAATGTAAAAAATTGTCAAAACTGATGCTGAACTTATGGTTACATCAAATGATAGCCATGTTAATAAACTTGATATTTGTTTGCTGTATTTTTGTTTGAGGTGAGGCTTTTCCTTGTTCAATTTAAATTCAGTCTTCAATAATTGTTCCGGGATATTACACCTCATCAATATTCAGGTTTGACGTCTTCAAAAAGTGGAATTATATGGATTATATTACGGAGGGGGACAAGTTGTAAAACCAGAATAGGGATAAAGCTTGACTTGATCTTTCCAGTAAAATAGCGAATTTGCCGGAGAAATCTGGAAACAATATTGGTTCGTTGCTGGTGGCGGCTTTTCACTTTATGTATAACTCAGAATTGCTAATCATGTTGTTCTGAAATTTGAGAGACATTTGCTCACGGAAAGTGAAGCCTCGAGCTCTCTTGTCTTGAGTCACAGTAGCTGCATATAATTTCAGAAAGAAAATAAAGCACGTGACTCATGTTTGTTACTTTTCCAAATAACTTGCATAATGACCATATAACAAACTCTTATACAGCTTCACCTAATTCAATTTCAAAATATTTCTGTCACATGGAAATAATGACTGGATTGATGCACTACTTAAAGAGACACTATCAGTGAAATATTTGAAATTTGCAGGAAAAGGTTTAAAACGTGAGGATAAATCTGTAGAAGTTCTCGTAAGTTACTTTTACAAATGACGAATTAACAGAAGAAGAAGAAGAAAACGACAGTGTTCCAAAAGATACAAATATCCATTCAATTACGTGTTGCATAAGTGTCCGTATGGACAGGAATGACTAAAAATTCTGATTTGCCTTGTTAAGTTGCTTTGGTCCTTTACTTGCCAAGGCTTGTTAGGATTCCTGTTCTTGATACAATCATGCCAAAAATCTGATTTTTGATCGATTTTTTATTGATTTTCTGATTTAGCAAATCATTGATAGTGCCTTTAATAAGCCAGCTTCTTAAGACTTATATGCCAACCCAGACTCTCAGATCATAAGATAATCTTCTTTTACACCTAGAACACTTATATCTCTGCATGGTGACAGACCTTTCCTTCATGTGCACCCAAATTGTGGAACTCCCTTCCGATGGCACAGCTTTGGTGAATGGTGACTAAACCCCAGGTTTCATGACCATTCAACCACTTGTAGTGATTTGACTTTGGATGACCCCCAGTTGACCTTGGAATGACCTTCAAAATTTTAATAAAGCAGCTCACTATATCTGCAGTGACTTGCATTATGAAATATAAGATCTACCACATTCTAGTCACATGCACAGAGCACCTTCAACTCCCAACTTATGTCCAGTTAAATCCATATACACTTTCGATGATTTCTTCGAAATGTAAACAAATCACGCCCCTATTTTTCATCAAGTCCATTTTTTTTGCACTGTTGTGTTGGAAAATTTTATAGTAAATACCCCTGTAAGTGGGTAAGCATAATATTGACACACCATATTTGTTAAGAAATTATTATTTTTATGCCTTGTTTACCAATAAAGTCAGATTTCAACTGTTTTAGGTCTAGAAACAGTCGTAAATGGCATCTTCAAGACCGCTTTAAAATGCTTAAGTTTCTGGGTTTTTTTTTAAAAAGAACAGTAATATGGGTTGATATGACCTAACACTAGCAAGTTAGAAACAAAATGGGTATTTTGAATTTAAAAAAAAAAGACTGATTGTGGCTTTAGGAGAATATCATATAGTATTTTGCCACCACATCCTTCAACATGCACTTTATTTAGTTGAGGCTGCCAAATTTATAGGGTGGTGGCACAATACCAATTCTTCCGAAAACCTGAGTAGCCATTACCTGGACAGTTGAGTTCATCCTGTGGCCCACCACAGTCCACATATCCATCGCACATCTTGGCTTGGTCAATACAAC
>JAMKCH010046443.1:0-12061 GCA_023653785.1 Ophioderma brevispina
ACACACACTAAAACACTTCTACAACAGCCCCGTACCTAGTTTTAATTTCGATGTATTTCGGTGGAGTTAAAATTGCATTTAACTTAAAATCCTTTTTGGGAATTGCGTTTACTTAAGCGATACGTTTATCTCACAGTTAAACGTTTGTTTAGCTTACATCGCTCATAAACAACCTTTTGGAATACGGGCCTCAATTTCCAACTCCAACACCAACCTCTCAATTTCCAAACACCATGCGTCCAACCTCCAACTACAAAGTGCTCAACCGCGCCACACCAAAACAACCACCCCCGCCCCGCCCCGCCTCCCCTTCCAAACACTCTGCCCGCTTACAGTGAACACATAGAACATGTGCTAGCTAAATTAAATCATTTAAATTAGAAATTGGGTGGCCCACGTTACCTGAAAATCCATCCTTGCTTGTCTTTGTGCAGAAAACGCTCCAACTTCATATATCAGCATCAGCATTTTTAAAGGCATCAGGATGGATTTACCTCCTTCCATTTACACCTATAAATAAAGCCCTTTGCACACAGAATAAATTTGGCTAACCAAGCCATTTATTTCACACCAATTCCAATGATTCCATATAATTTATTAAAGTAACTTAGTTGGTATTATTTTATAAAGTATGGACTGAATAGTCTGGCCAAAATAATTGATCAATAAAATCAATCAATCATCATTTTATTTCCATCTCCAAATCAATATATACCTGTAAATATCAGTCGGTCCACACTATATTACAAACGAAAATAAGGATGTGAAGGCGATGTGGATACCACATAATCGCAGAGCGTGAATTAGTCTGGTGGTAAGCCAAACAAAAAAAAAAGGTGGTTCAGAAAAACAGAGTCCACATAATACAAATATTACATATCCATCCCAGAACGTGAAACCCCTCCCTGAAACCAAATCACTATCATACCCCACCCATTCCCCCTACACAAATAAAGAATACACACCGACTTACATTAACACATACTAATATTACATAATCCATATCCGCGCTAGACCAAAGACGAAATGGCCATATTGAATAAGCAAATGGACAAATCGGTTTGAGAAAGTTGATTTGTAAAATGCCTGCTGATGTAAAATATGAAAAGTAGGAGGGAAAAATTAATGATAATGAGTACTAAATGGCTTTTCAGTGCGGTTTTGACTGAATATAGAAGAACATATTTTTAGGGAAGGGATTAGTGAGTTCCATAAGCACCTTGTGATTGACTAGTGTTTCTGGCGAGTATTTGTAGGCTTTACATAAAGGTCATTAGAGTGTCGAGTATCATGGGAATGTTTTATGTCTTGTCACATGAGTAATTGTCATAAACCTCTTTGTGTAACAAACCGTGACTATCTTTCAACATAAAGATTAAAAGAATGATATTGTATATCGTGAATTTTAGGGTGTCAGGGTATAAATAGAGGGTTCTGTTATGACTAACCACAGGGGTTGGTACCGGTTCTAATACGCGTTTTTGCATAGAAACAGCGTTCTAGATTATTGTTGCTTTTGTCTGCCCATATTATGGCACAATAGCTGAGATAGGGTAAGAACAAATGTATTATAACGGGTGCGGAGTGAGTTTTGTGGGATATAAGGGCGGATTTTACGATGATACCATTGTATTTAGAGATTATTTTACAGACTGGGGTAGTATGGAGTTCCAGCTAATATCCTCATCCATTAATATGCCTAAAAACTTAGTAGTGTGGACGAGGTTTATTCTTTAATTAGCAATTTTATTTTTAATTTGTTTATCTATTTTTTTTACTGTATTTGTTTCTGAAAATCCTGGTAATTAGTTTTTTTAATATTTAAAGAGAGTTTATTTAGTTTAAACCAATTAGAAATAGTTGTCTAATTCAGGTTAATTGTAGATTCAGACCTAATGCATTTTATGGAAAAGAGTATGTTGTCATCATCCAAATAAGATTGAGACTTTGTGAGTCATAAGGGGAGTCATTTGATATATAATAGGAGAGAGTAGGTGACCTAGAATTGATCTTGCGGTACACCACAGGTTATAGCCGAAACTACGACGATTTCTCGTTATACACAAGCATTTGTTTCCTGTCGCTAAGGTATTTTGGAATCCATGTGTTTAGCTAAGCCCTCGGTACCATATTCATTAAGTTTCTTTCGTAGAATACTATGGATTTATGTATCAAAGGCTTTACTCAGTCTAAAAAGATACCAGCGACATGATGTTTAAATTGGTCCCGTTCTTCATTGACTTTACATAAAAGTCATGGATTGCCATTAAGTTGACCTTTTTGGGATGGAAGCCGAACTGGTTTGGACTCAGGATATTGTGGAGAGAAATACGTTAAAATTCTATTGTAGATGATTTTTTCGAGGATTTTTTAAATTGCTGGGAGAATGGATATAGGCCTATAATTAGAGACGGTATGGCACTCACGGCTTTATAAATAGGTATTACTTTGGCGATTTTAAGCTTATATGGCACAGTGCCCTGTTGAAATAGAATAACTATATGAGCGAGAACATTACTAACCTCGGGGATAATGGATTTGAGAAGTTTAGTACTGATACCATCATACCCAGGTTGAAACTGTTTTTCAGTTCCATGGTAAGTTTAATAATTTTCCTTTAAGTTGAGAAAGAAAAGGCACTTGCTCCTTAGCTAGATGGTTTAATGGAGTGAGGTACATATGGAATCAGGTTCAGCAATTTTACTTGCAGATTAGACCCAATATGTGTAAAGATTCATTGACGTTGGATCAATATCGGCTGTTTCGTTATTTTGTCACCATTAGTGTCTGTGAAAAAAGTCGGTAATTTGGAGCGATTAGTTCTACCTAATATATTTATTAATGTTTTCCACGTTTTTTGCAATTGTTCTTGTTAAGTTGCTAGTTTTAGTAGTGACATAGGTTTTCTTAGCTAGACGGAGTAACATATTTAGGTCATTTCTATAATAGTTTATTTATTTTGTTGTTATGTTTTGGTTTGGATAGGTAATTCTTGTAAAGCTTACTTTAGTGTTAATAAATTATTACACCACTAGTAACCCAGGGTTTCTTTGGTGTGTTTATGGTGGATCTTTTTGCATTGTTTCATAGGGCAGTGAATGTTAATTAATTCTTTAAGTTATCAGTAATTTTTATAGCCTCATCTGAATTTTGACTGTGGTGATTGAGGTCCAATCTACAAGTGAGATTTGGCGGTTTTTAACCCTTTAATATTATCTGTTTTTAAATTGACGTGACGTTTCGTTGAGCGCTTTTGGTTCAATACGATGTGAGTTTTTTATTTGTATTGAAAAGATGGGGAAGTGTCGGAAAGATCAGTAACGAAAATGCCAGATTTAATATTCATGCACGCATCATTTGTGAATATGTTGTCGATAAGAGTGGCAGAAATAACTCCCTTGACGGTTGATTTTTACTTCGGTAGGTTCTATAATACATGGCATAACTGGTTGGAATAGAATAAATAACAAAATGCTAACAGAGGCCTGTCATCATACTTTAGCAATCCGATTGAAATCGCCCGCGATAACAAGATTTCATTTTCTCTAGTGATAATATTATGGCTTTATTTAAACTCTTAGTGAAATCCTCTAAGACAACTGATTCAGGTTTGTTAATGCACCAATGACAATATTGGGGGATAAGTTAGTTATTTCAACTGAAAACCGAATCGCAGTCAGTGCAAGTAATTTAAATCGGGTCTTTTATATACGAACTGATGTATAAAGAGTGACGCCCCACCCCCTCTTCTTTCATCTATTACCATTTTCAATGGAATAGTCAGGAAGCTCGATCAAGTTTGCGTCTTCGTTGGAACCTAAACCTGTTTCTGTGAATGCGTACACGTCAAAGGAATAAAGAGCACAAGTAATTGGTAATATCATTGGAGTGCTTATTAAGACTTTGGGCATTGAGATGGAGTAAGGAAGACCACAATTACAAGTTTGTGGGGTCATCATTAAAACTGTTTAATAACTACAGTTTACAAGTAGAATCCCTGTCGATATTACAATCATTATCAGAGATTGCAGACTTAGAATTGAGAGTGCTGTCAAATATGAAAGGATTAAAATGGAATTCGACATAAGTTTTCAAGTCAGACCGGAGAGACATACCAAAACAACGACAAGACCAAATAATTAAACCAATGAATAATTTACGTAATATATGTAATTAAATTATGACACAATTAACGTTATTTGTTCATAAAACCGTCACCAGCCGCCCGAGCAAATATATTAACACTACCGGGTTACGAATAAGTGAGATAGTGTTTCTTTCCCTGGTGACAAAAACTGCACATATCATCCTCAACAAGATTAATTTTGTGCAACCCTGCCTTTGTGCCAAATATTTATGTGTACTTTTATACTGTAACCAGCTTAACTTTGAGTCCAAGTCGTTTTATAAGGCAAAATCTAAAGCTCTTACAAGTCTTCAGTCTGACAGGTTTATATGTTCTCATTAAAGAAACTGACTGGTACTGTTGTGGTATTTTGACAGGAACCCCACTAGCAACATCACGAGACACTACTTATAGAGGGCACAAACCGCTCTAGGCAGATTGATACCAAATCTGACTGATCAGCGACGGGGGGTCGAGTTACCCCTTCACAATTAATCATCTCCCCCCAAGATTTAGGAATTGCATTTATTAACCAATCCATTTAATACCTCAATATTATAAACTCACATCCCGACCAGTCTGTCAATTTTTTCAAATTAACCATAAAACTTCGAATATCATAAATAGTATGAAACCCTGCCTCTTCAAACTTAGAATCTACATCTTTTTTACCAATAGAATTAACTTGTAATTCCAGACTCACCTGTTTGCAAACCTGTTTAGCATTTTGTGGCTCGATAGAATTAAATTCAGACCATATCTTAAAAGCTTGTAAATAAAACGGGTGGAATAATATTGACTACAGTTGTGGGTCAAAATTACAATGTAGAATTGTTTCCCTCCTAATTTTTTTCAATGAAGTCCAAATTGGTTTTTTCCAACCTGCCTTCATTTTCATTATTTAAACTTTTCAGCCCCATAAGTCCGTGTTTTTAACTTTGATTTCAATCAAACATTTTTAACCACCGTCACCTAGAGCTTTACACAAACAACGCGCTTACGCTTATCGGACCATTCCATATAAATTTATAACATATTTCATTAACTCTTTTTTTAATACTCAGAGGCATCCCTATCATTGCAGAAGTATACAAAAATTTAGTGACAGGCCAAAAGTTTTCAATATAGTTATTTTTCAATAGCTAATGTCTCTTTTTTCCATAAATTAATTATACTCGTCAAGGTTTTGAACCTTTCATTATAAATTAACTCAATCATTTCCTTTTCATATATTAAAATAGATCCCCAGAACTTATAAGAGTTTTAGACCCCGGCTAATTTAAAGGCTTACAACAATTATTCCTTTGCACTTCCAATCCACATAGCTTCAGTTTTTCCCCTTATAATAACTCTCGACTAAAGAACTGAATTCTTAACACCCTGATGGCACAGTAACTGAATCAATATCCTGGGCAAACAAGCAACATATCATCAGGCGTAACAAGACAATTAACCTCAAAACCTCTTTATTTCATTATTTGTCGCAATTGAATAGCACCAGAGTTCTAAGCAAGATTGAAAGTTTGACAACGGAGGTCCACGCACTGTCTTAAACATCGTTAATACAAAAATACCCGTACAGGCCATTGTTAATGACCTAGCTGGAAACACTATTATAAAATGTTCAATCCACTTCTGAATAGAACTCCCAAAATTAAAATCTTTTAACACCTTGCCGCAGAAATTATGATCAATAGAATCGTACGCCTTTTCGAATCAATACATAATATATCCCGGGCAGCACCATTATCTTTTTGTGAAAACTAAGATCAGCACGTTCTTACAGCGGCATCGATATCTACCTTTACAATTCGGCCGACTGATTAAAATTAATCAACTTAGGAGTTACCTTGGCTATTCTCTCACTATTGCTTTAGACCAATTTTTAAAGGCCTGTAATTTCCACTCTACGTTTTCTTTAGCCTTTTTCAATAGAGTTCTTACGCCTTGTTTTTGAGAATTTGTTACTCGCCTTTATTATAATTTTATTCAAACAATCAACCAAGAAACTTGCCAAAATTGGCCCAAACGGTTTTCTAAAATAATGGCTGCCAGACCATCATTTACGTGTGACTTACCATTTTGCATTTTACTTAGGCCTTTTTACCTCATCATTCGTCAATTCACCTTCACAAGTCTTCTGGTCATCACCAGATAATTTAGGAATACAATCATTATCAAAAAACATATGGGTTGACGGTGAATCCAAATCTACTATACAGGGTGATATAAAGTGGAATAAAACTTTCAATCTCATTTAAAATTTGTGTTTCTCATGCACCTATTCTACCCCATCATTTCTACTAAACATCTTATAGTACTTTGTTTCCCTTATTGGCCTTTTCGAGTTTAACCCTTTTGCCCAGGGAACCTTGGCTAAGAAGTGACCCAGATTGAATTTCCAAATTATATTCATGAAAACTTTAGCGTGACCCTTGAAATCAGAAATAATTTTGGCCTAAAAATAAGTCATTTCAAAGTGGACTCGATTGTATTCAGACAATCTAGTCAATCGCGCGATATCAGGAACTCGCCTATCCGGCCCCTGGCCGACCGACGTGAGAAATAGGTCCAGAGGGCAGCAGACTGAGTAATATAGACACACTATCAAAATATATGCTAACCTCGTACAAAACTGCAAAAAAGAACAAATAAAACTCAATCTAACCTATGCAACATTAACAAACTGCTGGTGGCAGTCCAGATTTTGATCACGTCTCCATGCTGGATTCGGTGGCACACACTGACCGTGCGCTGAGAGATTTCACTCGTTAGCTGTAATATTCTGTGGGGACGGGTCGTAAAAAACTCGCGATTTTTCATATTTGGTGTCAACTTTGGAATCCGGTAAGTCATTTTTTAGGAATCTACAAGGATCAAGGAACCTATTCAACCAATATTTATCGCTATATTGGTGTAATTGAATGCAGGAGAGGAGAAGACAGACACAAATCGACTCAAATCTCTGTGCGTGTGCTGTCTGCGCGTGCATGGCGTTCGTTGATTGTACAGGTATTTTGCATTGAAAATTCTCAATTTTGTAACACCTGAGTCCCGTATGTCAGCGGGAAATTCTAAATTGGCCACAATGTATCATTTGTAAGTTTTATCCTTCATATACATGATAGAGGAAATCGAGCTCTACACAGAAATGTTCATGTTGAAAAGAGGCTGGCCTTCCGAAAAAAATGTAAAAAATAGACAATAAATATGAAAAATACAAGATTATCAATGTAATTAGCTGTAATTTGCACAAAGCAGCTATCAATTTTCCCAAGGGTATTAATCCTAATCCCCACTGGTCCAGGGAAATTGTTAAAAAGTACTTATTATTTTTCTCTCCCTCTTCGACCCAGTCGACCTTGATCTTACTATGATGCCTTGAGTGACATACTCGATAATATTCCTCGAGTTCAAATTTCAATTTTTCCCCGATCTTGTTTTAAAGTTTTGTGAGCATGGTTAGAATTAACTCATCTTCAGGCCATCCTTGAATTTTTGTGTTCTCACTCAAAAACCCTTGTATTTCTGTCCCTAGATTTAATCTTGTATACCAGTTACATCTGACGGCAGCATCAATTGTAAATACTGATGCGCAGTCTCATCCTCGCAGGCAAAACAATGTCTAGGTGCAGCTGTCCCAGCATAGTAACAGTGCTTGACACGCGTGTAATCTCAGCATCTATCTGTTGTGGAGTTTGTCCCGTGAACTTTTTTTCTTCCCGAAAAAAAAATAATTTTTTTTTTATCGGTGAAGATGAACGTGAAGGAAATAGTTAAAGATTTATCTGAAAGCAATCGCAGAAAGTACTTGGAGCGACTGAAAACAAAATCTGAGGTACAATTAACCCGTTCCTTATGAGTTAGATTCTAAACTGTGTCGGAAGATAACAAAAAAGTTGCCATTGATGCACTACGGCGACATGTATATCTACCACATCCACACCACCAAGCCCAAGCACGCACGAGTCTCTAAAGCATAATACAGATCCCTTGATGCTTTATAATATTTTACGTTGTAATCGGGTTATGTATAGAAGTGCTTCTTTTACCAGTTTCCTAACTCCCTTTTTTTCATCCGTGCCCTGGTTCACGCTGGGCAGAAGCCAAATGACAGAGTGCAGTGAAGGATGCCTGGGCCGGGTGTGTCTCCACAAGTCTGGACAGATTCTTAACCCGCAAACTCAAAGTGTATGCCTACAGCTGGACTTACATGACATGAACAGGGTTCCTGATTAGCACTTGTTTACTTTCACCTCTTAGTACTGTCCCCAATCGACAGTCCTTATATTTAACAACTATTGACTGTTCATGAGGGGATGATGGAGATTACCTCCCAACCGATTTGCCCTAGCATACCTGGCCTTTAAATAACTATCACCCGAGGCGTGTTTAGTAGGCCGGTATGCTAGGCCTACATAGTATCTAGGCCTACGTAGTTGCTAGGCTACATAGTATGCTCACCCTACTACATAGTCTAAGTAGGCAGGTATGCTAAGCCAACGAGGGAGCGATACATTCATCACCCGATATACGACCAGTCAATATTCGTTTTAAATACCGAATACATCTTCCTTTGTTCACTGAGGGTCCAAACTACATCCCGTGACCTTTTATTTTTCTATTTATTAACGGTCCCTAGCCTCTATTCCTAGCTAGACCGGATCGTGATAGGCCTACACAGGCCAAGACCAGACCTAGCTATACCTACGCTTGGGGTAATTGAGAACTGTACATAAACGAAAAAATAAATACCAACAATGTAAGTAGAGGGAGAGGGGCCTACTCACCAATCATCTTGTCTTGAGTGGAAGTTGAAGAGAAGGATCCGTTCCAAATCAAAATAATATTATCAAAGAAGTACTGTAAGCTTCCACCTGATGAGCTCCATTGTAAGGACTTAAGTCTTATCTCTCGCTCATCCAGTGACAGTGTTTTTCGTTTGCTCAATCCTTCACATTACTGCACTACAGCATTGAGCCTGCACTACATCTGCCTTTTTGTGTTTTTTTTTTTCTTGTTCATCCCCTATAAGCTCACGTCTGCTAAAACTTGGTCATGATTAGATGAGAAATTAAACATTGTTTTAATAACTATCAGCTACTTGATTTCAAGGTCACATATCTTAAGTGTCCAGGAGGTTGATATCAGTGCATTTTGACCACCCTCTATATTTCTGTTGCACTAATTACATGTATTGATCAAAATGAAATTCAAGATGATACTTTTAAAAGAATTCATAATGAATGCGATTTTTAGCTTCAATGTTTCTTTAAGGGAAAAATGCATTAAATTCAATTCCTTTTTTTGCAACCCTGTAATAGCACAAACATGCCTATCCTGATTGTTACAAATACACAACTGCTCTGAAAGGGATTTATTAGGACATGCATTCCACATATTTTTTTGGTTTCATTTTTCAATAATGTCATGAATAATGCAGTGTTAAAAAGAAATGTATTTTTTAATGTACTTTTTTTGTCGTCTCACCCTGTATATTTGTTAGTACAACCCTAAATATCCATTCACTTTGCAGATTATAATCCTTAAGGATGCGCGTCATAAACCTTGAGTATAACATTTGGACACAATTGCTTTTTGAGCTATAATATAAATAGGGTAAAAAAAATGCAGTCGATTTTCGCTTTTTTGGAGTCCTTCGATTAGCGCAACCAGACGGAACAACAACTGTCTGGCATGTTGATTATGCAGGGCAGTAATAGAATTAATTAGACAATTTTACTGGTGAAATTCAAGCGTGTTATGGATGATAACTAATTAACTCACCGATCTACTATACGGTATAACAGTGACCGAATGTTTTTAGCCTGCGAGCATGCAACTTCCCTTCCGGGTCACATGACCGACTCAGAACGTAAACAATGTTAACTGGTCTATAAGTTGTGTAAATCGACAGAATCTCGCATATTTTCAACCACTTCCCATAACACTCCTAACTATCACTAATTTGCTTTTATTTTTTTCACCCCCTCACTTTTCTCTTTTTCAACTCATTAATAAAATTAGTTCCTCGCCCAAAGATTCGTTGAATTTCCAATATGAAGGTCCAAATTACTAGCCGAATCGGATTCTAAATTTAAATGAATGGAAGTGTTCGGTACAATTTCAGGACAAATATCACACTTTTTAACCCAACTTGTAAATGTATCAGAAATTAACCCAGTAATCCAATCTACTCCGTATAAGTGGGTTCTTTTGGCCCCCAGTATATTTCCTAAACAAACACTGTTCGAATCGCAAATAATCAATAAGATTACCAAATTTGCATAAATCTAAGATGGCTGCAACCACCACTAAGCTTTTTGGTTCACATTACCACCATATCTGTCGAGGCTGATATTCAGCAGTACATTTAAATCACTCCTAAGACAACAAATTTAACCATCTGTATCAATACTAAAAAAGAATATTTTTTCCAACATACTATAAAAAGGAACTTGATCCTTAGTATTCATGCATGGAGCGTATACATTTATTAAAACGACAGGTGTTCCTTGCACTTTCATATCCAGAATTATATACCGGCCATCAGTATCCACATACTTCCTAATAATTTCATATTCAAGACCGTCCCTTATTAACACAATCACTCCCCTATTATGATTTGTGCCATGTGAAAATATCATATCCCCTTTCCAATATTCTTTGTACTGTAAGTTTCTTGGAGCAGATAAAAATTCTACTCAACCAATTAAGCACTTTGCTACGTTTGTCAGTGCTTCTGATGCCCTTGACATTTAGGGACATCAGTTTGAAGTTAAAATTTACGTTATCCATTCAGATTCTACATAATTATAAAGGTCACAAAATACAGATTATCAAAAGGCAGGTGTACAAATACATAGCATAGAGGCACAATATATATATATTACATTCTGATGGTGCATAAACAAGACATTTGCAAGAGTTTTTGAAAACATAAACACACATATACACAATTCCATAACCCAAGTCCTAGACTTCCGAAAGAGTCTCACGCTCGTAAACACATCCTAAAAAAAAAGCCTCCGGCACAAGGCACTCGCTGGTATACAAATTAAACTCCGCATATACGGTGGGAAGAAAAGTTACCGTTGGCCACACTTGTGATCTGATCAAACTGATGGATAGGGACTTTACCAAAATTAACTGGATAGTCAAGTAACTATAATCCAAAAGACCCGAAAATACACACTCAACAATTATACAAATAACACTTTATTATCAAAGCCCGCTCCATCTCAGATCTTTATATCAAAAAGGAAGTTAAAGGAATTTATTGGTGTAAATCTATTGGCACATATATAATGAAATATCCCTAAATATGACGTACCACATGGTTTTCATGGTCATTGGAGTATTCCTTGCGAAGAAACCACCATTTTCATGCTTAATTTTCATAGCAGTAGACGATTTGAGGAAGCCGTCATGTTTATTATTTACGATATCGTTTTGCCACAAGCTGTGTTAGTCTTTCACACCAACCGATCGATGTTCGCTGGTGAGTCAAGTTCTGACCCGTATGAAAGATTATCGCATTAATTTTAACATTGAAATTAAAAATACAGCTTTAATTCAACGTTTTTCCTTTAAAATATATAAATCTATCAAAAGTAGCAAATGATTTTTCCAAATCATTGAGGTTTTAAAAAGTGTAGTTTTTAGCAATAAAATTTCCAAACGAACTTCGCTCTTATCCTCTGTGTGCTCACCGAAGTTCACAAGGATGAGGCTTGTGGCAGACTGACTGAAGGCACGGGATATGTTTCGCTGGCTTCTGTTTCAGTATTTGCATGCGGCGTTGTAAATTGGTACAGGGAATAAAGATGGCAGCGATTGTGTACAGCCGTGTACATTTGTCAGAATAAATCTGGATTTTTTGCATCTATGCGTGTAGGAATCAAATTGAAACCTTCAGTATGTAGTTTTGATTGC
>JAMKCH010046444.1:0-12452 GCA_023653785.1 Ophioderma brevispina
TCGACCCATGTTTTTTAGTGGCCAAATTGTACAAAGATAATATCCAATGACCATATAGAGTTGGTTTCCGAAATTCGAGTTCGACCCCCTTTCTATAGTGGCTTTGAATTTTCGCACAATTTTCATATAATGTTGCAAATCCAGAAATAGAAAAGTCAACCATTTTCTTTGTGATTTTACTGAAATCAGAAAAATTGACTCATTTTCATAGTATTTTTAAAAGATTAAAAATTGAAAAAAAACCAACATTTATATGTATACGAATGACCTCAAAAAATGACTCATCACTATAGTAGAATGTGTGGGAAAAACGACCCATTGTTTATGTAAGGGTGAAAATGTGACCCATATCGGCGCACATACGTATTCCCTTTTTCCACTGAGTAAACCCCCGGTTCCCAAGTTGGCTCATGTTTGTGTACATTGGCCCTTTCAGAACCCCTTCACATTAGTCGATCATTCCCGGGAGGGACTTTCCCTTCGAAATAAATCTTCTCTGAATACAGCTGGGGTAATTTTTGCTAGAGTAAATTTGATAGTGCAAGATATACATTTTGATTTCATAAATGGAAAGATTTCCGAAATTTTTGCAGTAAGTTTTTGTGATTCTGAAAATAATTTGGCACTGTCGAACCCAATCCAATGATCATACTGTTATGTCACCATTGCTACTTCCTCCGGGTGCTGACTCGCTATTTTTCAAGTATTTTCGGAAACATAGACAATATCTTGGTCCCGGGTACCCACTCGAAAAATAGTTCCGGGAACCCGGGCGCAATTACCGGAAATTTGCCCCCCTATTAGGAGGCGCGTAGCCAGCCCAGTGGGTTCCGAGGCATTTCCCAGTAAGTGCATCAAATTTCCCGATCACAAAATTTCCCGGTCGAGGGGCAAAAATGCCGAAAAGGGTTATTTAAAACATAAAATTCAGTGTTTTATTTCCCAATCAAAACATTTTTCAGAGGGGGCACTCTGCCCCCGTCTGCCCCCGTCCTACTATGCCAGTGACCCCTATATTCTACCCAATTATCTTTGAAACACCTCCAAATTCGCTAGAATTGGGGGGAACTGAAATCGCAGCTTTTTTAATTTTTAAAATATAGTTTTCCAAAAAAACTAGAGTTTTTCTAGAACCCCATTTTGGGGCCCCAAATCAAATTCATAACCACCACTTTGATACGTTGTCTTCAATTGCAAATTTTTATGACTTCACAATTAAGTAAATGCACAAAGATAGTGCAATATTTTAAACCCTTTCTTTTTGATTTGGAGTGTTTTTTTTTTTTTTTTTTTTTTTTTTTTTTTAATTTTTTAGGTTTTTTCTTTTTTTAAACTTTTAAAATATCAAGATAGTTTCATTTCATTGACGTGCAATATATTTGGTGATTGTTTGGTTGATGTATGAAAGAAGATTTTATAATTGAACTGATTATGTTGACTATAAAAATATTGTGTCTATAAAACCTAGACTTTCCTTTGTTTACTCAATTTAATCTGTGTTTTTGTTTTTTTTTTTGTCAATTTTGTCAGCTTCAGACAGCAATGGCATAGCTGGCAAAACAACTCTGCCCATGCAATAAAAGTGGCCAAAATCGATTTTGGTATCCGCACTAAATTGATTATATCTCTGGATTTACAAAAGCAAATGAATATGAACAGCCACACCATTGGAAAGCCTGTCTTTGTTCTTTATATCATGTCAAGTAAGATGACTTTATTATGAAATTTCATATTTAACCATTTTTTTGTCTGATTGTACCACTTTTTTGAGACAGGCTGTAGTTTGAAGGTCCATCCTCTCTTTCTACTGCAGCAGGTCTTGTCACTATCAGTTTCTTCACTGTACTTGTTATCATATCTGTGGTTGATAACAGAAATCAGATGGCTAATTCTTAAAATGTAAGCAATTTCATTGGCTGATGCCTGGGTTCAATTGGATAATTGAACCCAGGTAGTACGTGCTGTGTATTGACGTTATTTGGAGATCGATGCGCTCACGTCATACTTCATTTTGCTATGCGCATGCCTGCCAACGTTGTGTCTTGTTGCATATTATGTTCTTTACGTTCAAGGGGTTGTTAAATTTTACTCACTGGGTAGTGGCAGTCCTTTCTTGTTGTATTTAAAGGGGGATGGCCCGATTTAAGGATATGAAGTTTTCATCTTGATAGATTAACTTTCACCCCAAAACCCCATCTGTAAAGTCTCGCCCCGATATTTCAATCCGTTTTCATGTGAGAACTAAAAACGTGATTTTGTAAGCCACATAGAGTACTATGTAAAATTAATATTGGTCGACCAAAATGGGATACATTTTCGCTCATAACTTCCAAACCAAACATCCTTTGGCCCTAAGATTCCACAGGTTAAATGAGAAAAATAGTAGCTTTCTTCTGATACCAAAATGTTGACCACTTCAGGTAAAATCTGGGGCTTCTGGGGACGAGGCTATTGGCGATCGGGCCATGGACCTTTAAGCTATAAAAACTGTAAAATTAGGTTAAAGAATACATTGAATTATATAAATCTGTTTAAAAATGATAATATAGGTATCATTTTGGAAACCGGTACTTGCCTTACGGTGAATTGAAACTGGTGATGAAATTATTTCTGCATGGTTTGAATTTGTCGTAAAAAGAGTACTGGTTCCCAAAATTATAACCTTTATTCTCTAATTACAAATATTTTTCAGAGATGAAATGTTGACGAATGAATATTTTTGCTTCTTTTTCACAGATGTAGTTGAGCACATACAGGGATGGTTAGCCAGAGCCCTTCTATCATATTATATTTATGCAGTATCATTCCTCGCTTTCTCAACCCATCATGCAAAGAAAGTTCAAGAGAATATGCTTCAATTTCTTAGGAAAGCTGGTCTTACTTGGAATAGCTGGATGCATTCTCTTGGCATTTCTGGGCCCATGTCTTTACTCAGGTGTTAATTATCTTAATGGGCCAAGCCAAGTGAAAAATGCTAGAGGTGTCACACTGTCAACCCAACCAGATGTTAATGTGAGACCTGAGAAGGGGAAAAGTGCAATTCATGAACCTGAAGAACCACCGGGAAAGAAACTAGCTGTAATACCAAAGTCTTTCAACAAAGGATTACAAAGAAATTCAAACATTCCTATAGTTAAAAATAAACTTAAGGATTTGTCAGGGCAATTTTTAACTAAAAACTTCTCTAAACATTTAAGAAAAGTAGAAAATAAATTGAAGAGCTACTTCCAGTTATCTTCCGAGTCATTCGGACCAATAGACATCTTGGAATAGGATGACTCACTGCATGATATCTTTTATTGGAGTGAAAACAGGAGTGTGTACCAACAAGAAGAGGCTGATATGTTAGTGGAAACATGGGTGATGGAAGTAGAAACCATGTAAGACCCAATTAGCGAAAAATTACACATACCATGTTGTTCCTAATAAAGGCCCCTGCTCTAATAAACCGCCCCCTACGACTGTTTGGATAACACTTCAGAACCGGGTTAGCTTACCTAAATCGCATGATTGAATGGCCAGGACTGTCATAATACATATCATAATCCTCTGTTGTCAATGCTTTTTCTTCTTCTTAATCCGTCACTAATGGAAACTGGCAACACGTATGATACACAAAGAGAGGCTTGGACTAGCACAATAGATAAAAGAGAGGATCGCCAAACTGTGTTTAGTTTGATTTTTTGTGGGGATTTTTGTTTTCCATTTTTTTGACTGTAATAAAACACCCCCAACCCCCCTTTGAATCCGCAACCGGTGGTGTTTATTAGGAACAATCACATAGTGCTTGAACAAACATAAAGGTCCACTGAAAACCACATGAATTAAACTGACATCAGACTTCCCATGTAAAATCAATAAACCTTCACATTGAATGACACTATTTTCACCACCTGACCAGCAAACAAGGATTTTTAAAGGTCCTGGCCCGATTGCTAATAGCCTCGTCCCCAAGGTTGTTCCGGTAAAAACCCAGATTTACCGTAAGTGGTCAAAATTTTTGGTATCAGAAGAAGGGCTCTATTTTTCTCATTTACCCGTGAAAGCTCAGGGCTAAAGGACGTTTGGTTTGGATGTTCGAACTAAAATGTGCCCCTTTTTGGTCGCCCAATATTATTTTACGCAGTACTCTATGGAGCTTGCAAAATAACGTTTTCAGCTTTACATCAAAACGGGTTGACAGATCGGCGCGGAACTCTACCGATGGGTTTTGGGGGAGGCCATTCGATTAAGATTAAACAACTATAGATTTAATTCGGGCCATCCCCCTTTAAAAATGTGATGTGGAACAGGTTCCTCGACTAGATATATTCTGTATCCGACCCCAACATCGCCTAATAACTAATAGTAATTATGTAGTGTGTTCAAGTTTTGGTACAACTTTTTCACATTGGTAAACACCTTAACCCCATTGTAACCAACTTTGGGTCATAGTTCCACTATGAAAAACTTGCATGTCATGGTCAGGTTAAAGGTTACCACTAGGTTCAACCGTCAGCTTCTCTGAGATTTTGGCCAGAAATTCATGCTCCGGAGGATATGTCGGCATATGGTCCCAGTATCATAAGGACCGGCGCCATTAATAATCTGGGGAATTTTATATTCCAAATTTTAATACGCATTTATAGACCATAAAAAATGGCAAACTATGCTCCTGGAGCAGTAATTTGACTTAAATAATTTTTTCTCCTGCTCCAGGTGCATATTTGCCATATGCTCCTGGAGCCATTGCCATTCAAATATGCCTCCAGGAGCATTTATTCAAATATGCTCCTGTAGTATATTTGATGATTTAGAATATTTATGCTCTAGAACATATTTCAGGACCATATGCTCCTGGGGCATATTTTTGGGCCAAAATCTCATAGAAGCCAAAAGTCATGAGAGCTAACTTTTTTTTTTTTTTAATTTAAACGTTTTTTTTAAATATAATACAAAAACAAATTTTTTAGGTTTTTTCTTTTTTTAATTAACAAACAAATACACACCTGGAGCAATTAAGATAAAAAAGTAAATTACTCTTACAATACAGCATGTAATATACCACCGGCTTTTACATAAATAATCTCTTAAAAAAAAACATGACCACTCTCTTTCAAATTTCAGATTAATGCATATTTTTAATAGCTTATATCTTTTCTAGTTGAAAACATTTTCTCAAATATCTCTGCATATGTGGAAGGAAGGTTTCAGAGCTAAGAGTTTACATTTGTAAATATTCCATTTGCAGCACCATATCATAGGTTGTTTATTGCTTCTTTTTTGTAAGGAGCAATACCAAAAATGTATTGTTGTCTACTTGGTGCAATTTCTAAATTACATTTTTTCTCTAATCCATCTAAAAGGATCATTCCATATTTTCCGTACGTGGTGGCAATTCAACAAAGAGATTAAGAAGGGTTTCCTCCTCCGATGTTACCAAGCGCACAAATTGTCATTTCTTATTTGATTTTTTTCAGGAAAGAATTGTAGCACATATTTCGTTTAGTTATTTTGTATTGGAACCAGACCAGTTTTGTTCTCTTACAATACTAAAGGGTAATGTCATTTTGTTGGAACCATTGCTCATCAGACATTGTTATATCTAAATATATGTTCCCATTTTTGCTTTTTATGTTTTGTCCATTTTCCTTAACCAGACATTTTTTTTGTAGCAAATTTTGTACAACCTTTTGTTTTTCTTTTAATAAAATATCAAAACAGAAGACGAAAGAAGGTATTGAAGTGATAACGATTGTTCAAAAAATTTGTTTATTGTTCAGACTGGACACATTGATCTACAAATTCCCTTCGTACAAAAGAAAATTGGTGTTTAAATATATGCGATTTAAAATCTTGGTAATTAAACAAGCGACCTTCTGAATTAAAAAAACAATGGTTTAAATCGTATTCCAGCATTTCCCATCTTTGAAAATATATAGTTTTTCCTCCTATTTGAAAAAGTTCATTGTTCCAACTGTTCTGTTTAAGAAACCTTCAAAAATACCGGCCCATTTTTTTCAAAAAATAACCCCAAATATTCAGAACTTCTTTCCAAAAAATATTTTTTGTCTTAGCGCCACCTTATTAACAACAGTACGCCCATATGAAGAAACTCTTATATCAAAGTCTGTGGTACAATGAGCAAAAGGACACTACATTGATCGTCGAAAGAATTTGTACAGAGCCTCCTTATCCACGTTAGTTTAAGTGCCGGGAAGAATTCTTTTAATTTCAACCATTTTGGCTCCTCCTCCAAATTTTTTCATCATCATCAATTGCGGTCTTTTAAATTTTGTATTTCCTTTCCAAATAAATTTAAAAATCATTGTATTTTTTTTCTGATGAAATCATTTTTGAGGGATGGGAACCGTCAAAATCAAGTGATTAAACTTAGGCAGAAAAAATTAATGATTTAAAACCACAGTTATTCTACCCAAGCACCGAAATCTTTCTCTTTTTGACTCAGTGTTTGCAAATTTTTGTAACATCTGTAATATTCCGATCAAAATTGTTTTTTTGGAATACTTCAATTTGTAAGGAAAGTCAATACCAAGACAGGAAAAATTTCAATCCTCTATCCATCCATTTTTTTATGAGTTTTTTACTACGATACGGGCTATATTTTGTACTCCCACCGATCACTTTTTTTTTAACTTTCTATAATTTTTAACGCGAGAAAATCCTATAGTACCAATCTATAACTTGAAGTTCAGAGTTTAAAGAGTTTTCTGATCCATCTAGAATAAAGGTTGATATCATCAGCATATTGTGATATTGGTGATTTCAAGGATTCTTACTTTTATCCCTCATAATTATCATGTTTTCTTAACTACGACGGACACTATTTGCGCACATAGTAAAAATATTATGGCGAAAGGCAATCCACCTTTGACGGCACCCGCGCTTATTTGAATTCTAGGGGTTAGGTGACCGTTTATTTTGGGCGGGGAGGGGAATGGACAAGAGCTGCTGTTTTGATATAATACTTTATATATCCATTTTTTTTATGATCTCCAAAATTAAACAACTCAATTACTTTAAAAATAAATTTATGGGAAACAGAATCGAAAGCCTTTTCAAAGTCTAGAAGAACAATTAATCCTGGAATATTTTCAAGATTTGTATATTGGAATGGAGCGTATCATATATAAATCTATTTTTCTCCATATAATCTCCCTGACATAAAACCTTTTTGAATGTTTCGCTAATTAGCAAGGCAGGACTTTCCTCGGCCTTTCGCTATAGTCGCTGACGCTATTTTATATGTATTAATTTAAGCAAGAACTTGGTCCTTCAGTTTTTCAAGAAATTGCCCTAGGTTTTTCACCCTTTGGTAATCAGGGTAATATATTCCATGTGTTGCAATTAAGATAATTGTTGTTTTTTCATAACCATAATTTAGGGACCTGATTAAAAAGTGTGAAATGTCAATCCAAAAAATTAAAATTCTACCTCTAGAACCTTCATGGCCTGAGATTTATTATTTTCATTTTTTTAAAATTGTTTTATATTAAAAACACTTCTTTTTATACACGTATGGCCCTTCTAGAGTTTTGGATATATGTTCATCTAAAAATGCAACATCATTGGCTATTTAGTACTTTTCGAAATCGTTTATATCCAAATGTTCGTCTTTATTTTTTACTTTTCATACTAACGAAATATGTTTCTTGCAGTAGCTCCCCTTGATTGGTCAAGGTCCATACCATTTCCAAGTAAGAATTCCAAGGATTTGTATGAAGAGTTTTTCTTTTCCAAGAGCTAAACTTTGCAGAAGTTGAAGTAAATTTGGATGGATGTGACAAAAAAGGCGGTCACTGGGGTTTTTTTTTTTTTTTGGAGAACGTTTGTTTGGTCTTCTTATTACCTCATAATTAATTTTATAATTCTCTGTTGAGAATCCATTTCGATCTGTTTATCACATATGTAAAACAAAGCTTAGCAGTTATTTCCTTTAGATTTTTCTCACCAACTTTGAGTTCTGTATGGAACTGAACTTGAGATCCTCTGGTATGAATTGGCTCATCAGCATGTACGGTACTCGTTGGTTGAAGGTCATCTAAGGCAAATGACATCCATGATCCACATTAAACCATGCAGTGAGAGACTAAACTCAACAGCCGAATTCTTACTGTGGTATAGGTCAAGAAGCTCATGCTACTT
Source organism: Ophioderma brevispina (assembly GCA_023653785.1). Lineage (NCBI taxonomy): Eukaryota > Metazoa > Echinodermata > Ophiuroidea > Amphilepidida > Ophiodermatidae > Ophioderma > Ophioderma brevispina. The sequence goes on from JAMKCH010046444.1 coordinate 8,146, forward strand.
CATATGTACTCTCAGCTCTACTCCAAGGGTACCCCATGATGAATTATGATAGAGGACCCATATCTTAGGACTTGTGAAATACACAAGCAATTGGGTGCACATCATTCAGCATTTTTATCTCAGCTCCTCCTGTTATTGATTCCATACCCATATAAAGTTCCCTCTTTGAATATTTATTATCTTTTTTATTTTTTTTAAACGTTAGTGTTAAAAACCCATGTGCGTTGGCTGGAAGTTCGAACAACCTCTGTATTACGAGCATGTTGCTCTTGCCAACTGAGTTTGACCTGGGTTGTTAGAGGAGCGATAGATGCATCTATAGGTTTTAGGTACCGAAAGGTGGCCCCTCGCTTTCCTGGAGAATGCATCAGAACCATATATTTACATATACGATATACGTTATTTGATGCTTTCTACTAGGAAAGCGAGGACACCTTTCGGACCTAACACCTATAGATAAATCTGGCTCTCCTCTACCACCCTGCCTTATAGCCCGTTTGCAAGAGGCCATTCGGATACCAAGGTTGTTGTTTCGAATCCGTCCAATCGCACATTGTTTTTTTCAACCATATGTGTGCTGGCCTTTTCTAGGAAAAGATTAATAGTCATTCATCCTTGTCTACCTGGAGAACTAGTAGTTAATATTCATGCTCCCTCTTCTTAAAACAAATAATATAAAATGTTTCACCAAAAACAATGGTCACTTTTTCACCAAATCTTCACTTTTGTTACCAAGAATTTTATATGTTCATCCAAAAAATGTTTTACCCATCAATTCACCTCTAATAACCCCCCCCCCCCCTCTTTGTGAAAATGTTCTTGGCCTGGGGTGTTAATTGCAAACAATGCTGTATTCACTTGTTTATGATTTACCTGTACAACTTTAATCTGAGATGATGTGAAACGATCACTGAAGCTTTTACCATTTTGTCCATCTTTTCAGAAACTTTCTTTTTTACGGACCAAAGAGGATGACGAATTACCAAAGAAAATCAGTAAGTCAAGAGACACTGGGCACATTTGAAAAATGAGTGCTCCCTCAAGATTTTTCAAAATTGAATATTTTTTGCATGTTTAAAGTGTATCAGCCCTCCCTGAAATTGATACCTAGACGTAGTTCAAGCTTTACCATCACAGGTGGTCTGTTTTTTTAATGTGGGCACCCAAAACTGGTGGATTTGTCACATATTTATGATTTTGTGTCCATTTTCTGTCATACCTTTGCGCAACAACATCAAAATGTAATATTTTCGTGCTCATTAGTATAAATAATTTAAGGTCTTCAAATTAATTTGGTGATACAATCCAAAAACGTCAACCAATTAGCACCACAATCTAACTTAAAGTGACAGGAGGAGATTTATTTTTAGTACCTTATGAATTTCTCTCAAATTTCACGGGATTGGTTGTAGACCCACTACCGAGAACGTTTGGAAGTTTATTGGACAAACAGGTTCAAAAGAAAACCGCAAACCGTGTTTTTGAACTTTCCTGCTACGTAATCGTTCCCCATATAAAACCATCTTTGACTTTCTGTCGTGCACGACAGAAGTACTAAATCATACTCTTATTACATAAAGACGGCATTTTCAGCTTATTCACATTAGGTGTGATCTAATACCTTGGTAAGCATTCCAAATATGTAAAAACCTAGGGTTCGAGAAAAATTGGGGTCGCTTCTTCTGGAAATCTCCTCATGTCTTTTTTGATAGCCAGGGTGGAGGTGGGTGCGGTTGCGTGGATGCGGTTTGCGGTGTGTACTTTTCAAGGTAACCACTTGCAGATTAAACATAAATTTTGAATTATTTGCATAAATGGTAAAATCCATATTAAATGAAGGTTTCCGACAATTTGCCAATTCAAAGTTTAAATTAATTCAATACATTGATTAATTGGAACATAGGTCCACGCACTTTCCTCCCATACATTTCACATTACTCGCTTTAAATTGGATATAATGGTGCACGGTCAAATAAAAAGAAACTGAGCCTTGAATTTTCAGAAACAGTTTATGTATTCACTATGTATTTCATCCGTACTTAGGAAAACATAATAATGTCACAAGGATGGTGGACTTTGACATTAATAGCGCCCTCACCTTGAATTTTGGGGTAAAAACTCGTACTTTTCATTGAAAAACGGAAGGTGGAAATTGTTCGTAACCTGTAAAAATGGATCTTTTGACCTAAAAAACATTTACACCACAGTAAATCACATTGTAGGTAAATAATAAAATTTTGCTTTTTTTAAGTTTTTTAACTTTTTTAATTTTTTGTTTTTTTGAACACCCTGTAAAATGATTTGGCCTGAGATACTCCGGACAAATAAGCTATTGCTTGAAAGGTCTTTCTTCCACATCACAAAAATACACTTCCATTTTATTTGCATATCCTGCATAAGAAATTAATAAATAAACAAAAAAGAGTTTAAAACTACTTTGTCTGTTGTTTCACCCTGTATAATCATTCAAATCATGCGTAGTTGAAATGCCCCATCTTCTAAGCTTTCAGAAATTATCTTAACCCTTTGTCATATGCTTCTGATAAGACATTTTAAGCCTGCATGTTATTTTTATCAAGACGTTATGTGGTTGGCAAAATTGGTGGATGTGAACACAATGGTCCCCCCTAAAAACATGACCAGGTATAGTTGTTTTTTGTTTTTTGTTCCTCCCAGTTACCAATGTACTGTGTAAATTCTCAAAATTTTGGAAAATGGGGTTGCTCTTCAAAAAAAGTGTTGTTTTGCTCTAATATAGCTCCATTTATAGGACAATCATCAGTCTTTGGTTTATTCCATGGTTTAACTTTAGATGATTTTGGTATAACTGTGTAATGATTAAAAGTAATTGTCAGACCCCTGAAGTTTTATGTTTGTTTTTTCAGATGCCATCCATAAATACAGGCTGTGGCAGTGACCACTCAAGGTATAGTTGTCACCAACAAAGGAATCCATTTTACGGTTACTAATAGAGAGAATCGCAGTTCTGTTAAGCAAACGCTAACGATCCATTTAACTTCCTCGATTCAGTGTTCACCACTTGAGCGGGGCGGTTTGCGCCCGTGCGCATTATCACACCGCCATTTATATGCAATGCGCGTGCGGTATCCAGCGATTTGAATAACACCCATGTTTTAATTAATCGCCTAGTCGTCTCTGCATAATTCACTGAATCGAGGACGATAAATAGACTATAGTGGTAAAGCCTTGAAGTATAGAGCCAGAGTCAGAAGGGTGTTTGAATATCAAATCCCATGATTTCATAAGAATGTGCCTACTCTACTGTACTAACACATGTGCAGACTTAGGGCTACATAGTGTTTCAAAAGTTTTAAAGAACCATCAAGACATTTCCATATCAGGCAAAAAAGAATCCCTAAGTACTAACGCCTTTGTGGGCTAAAATGAGCGGTAAAGTCAGGCGTTTTTAATGTGTTAAGAATCTGCATTTGTTTCATGTGATCACATGACCCTGTTGAGGTGAAATTTCCCCAAATGGTCATTGTGGATTGCCCAAAACATCCTCTGGAGTAGAGCTAAGCTAACCGTAGTTCACATCTCCAGCATCATCAAAAAAGTTGGCATTTTGTGTCACCTGCCTTAAGGCATTACAACACATACATGACATATGGATCACTTTGTCTGCTGTTGTCTGTTGGTGTCTGTTGTGTCAGTTGTTTGGTGCTGTTGTTTCGTTGTTGTGAAAAAGGTTAACATTTGCCTGTAACATTCACATCAATGGATTTAAACCAAACTGAGTCATAGTGCAATGTGGAATCCCGCATTTTTTTGATGAGAGCAAAGGTCACATACCAAGGTCAAAGGTTATAAGATAGAAAAATCGGCTGAAATGTAAAATTGGACCTGAATTGAAAAGTTGAAGTTCAATTGTAACCAACTTGGTTTTATCGATATTAGCACACAAACAATTTCGAGTGGTGGGTAGTCACTGGTTCTAGGAATGCCAATCCCAAAACTTGGCCCTGATTGATCTATCCTACAATAGCTCATTTTTTTTTTTAACTTTCCAAAATTTGCATGTGCTTTAAGACATGTGCATGTTTGATATTATGTTTATTGATTAAAATAATGATTTCTAGTTACTTTTGCTACAGAAAAGCTCTGTGCTGCAAATGTGGATTTATCTATGATACGTTCACATGAACACGGAAAGAAAAATGTAAGTTAATTGATAGGGCTGTAATTCTATTATCCATCTTACCCTGTATCCCTATCTTATCTCATGTCCTGTTTTTTTCTATTATCATCTTACCATGTATCTATCTCATGTCTGTTTCTATTATCAT
>JAMKCH010046445.1:0-11785 GCA_023653785.1 Ophioderma brevispina
CAATCATTTTTATTTATTTGCCCTAAATTTGCAAAATATCAATCTTTCTTCCTATATGCAGTATTTTTATATTTTTTTACCGTATGACGTCATAGTGACTTCATCAAAATCCGATTCATCCCTAACTTTGGAATTGAGCCATTTTAGGTGGTATTTAAGTTCTAGTTGAATCTTTTTTATTGACTACACCAAAATGTATATTTCGAAATCTCCTGAATCTTCACTTTGAACCTCTTAAACTTAAGGTCGAAACCTAGACAAACAACACCAGCCCGTAATCAAGGGCGAGGGGGCAGACTCCCCAATCTTAAAAGCCCCCCCCCCCCAAAAAAAATGAAAAGGGTTAAAAAGGCAACAAATATGGTTTTAAGTGTTTTTTGGTCACAAAAAGGTTAAATTTCGTAGAAAGTACCACTCTTCCAAATTCGCCCCCCCCCGCGAATCTGAGGGTAAAAAGTCATCCCCCTAACAAAATCCTGGTTACCGGCCTGACTCTACATTTTTAATCATTATAACGAGACCATGCTATTGGTGTACATTTGACTTCATTTCCAATGTCCCTTTTGCTAACCCCCCCCCACCCATTTTACAATGTTCCCCACATTTCCCAGCGGTTGCCATCAAAAATTATGATCTTCACCTCTTCAAACTATAGAAAACATCTTCAAACCTCCCCAAAACAGTATTATCATAATAACATTTCTAACCGTATTTTTGTATTGCAACTAAGTTTTCATATATTTTTTCATACCTATGTTGTCGTAGTATCAGTTTTCTCCAAGTTTTCTTGCCTTGCTGAAATTGCAAAAATTGGTTTAAAATCCTTCCCGTATGCCCCGCGCCACTTTCCGAGAGCCTCTTTCCCTTCCTGCTGATAGGGCAAATTATCGCATTACTTTAAGCCGTTACATTGATCGTGGTAGGATTTAATAGCAAAAAGGCGGCAATGTGATAGGGTCTTTGAAACTCGTTGTTGTTTGGTCCTCCTCTGTATTTGGTCCATGGTCTGACGGTCAATAGTAATCCCCAAGTGTGTCATTCTGCAGTTGGCTGGATATCTGATGGTGGGATACAATCGTTGCCTAATTTTCAAAAAAATCCTTCCTCCTCGTAAGAGCTTTAGAAACTACGCCTTTACCTTTGAATCCATCATGTTACTGAATGGGTACCTTGAGACATCAAAGACACGCACATGTGCATGTAGCAAGACTACATATTTAATACTGCATCCCTACATTACGTACAATACAGAGAAATGAAAAAGAAGGAGGTGGTTCGACTGCTACATCAAAAGATAAACTGGTTCAACCGCCTATTCATATCAATCGGCTTAAATCCAATCGATTGGCTCAAAAAACTTGCACTAGTTTCTGGATAACATTACATACCCTTCATTAAAATAAAATCCCATAAACATTCCAATACCCGAGTTTTCAATGGTATTTGACAGGGCTACACTAGGATGGTTGTGACAAACAGTCAGCGAAACGTACTCGCTCATAGTTATAAACAACTTTGACCCCAAATTTTCAAAGATTTTTGGCACTTTGGACCCTTTCTGACACAAAAGTATGGTTGATATGTATTGAAATGTATTTATCTAATCATTCATCATTCATAGTTCTCAGGAAATAACCGGATATGTTTAATTAGGCTAAAATAATAACATCCTTTTATTGACCCCCAAAACCTGAATCAATGTTAGCTTACCGCAAAAGGGTCGATTTTGCTGTTTCTTTCGTTAAAAAGTCACTGATTTCCTCAATTATATCGCCAACTGATTTTAAATAGAATAACACAGTCATAACAGCCGCGGAGTTCCTTGCCAGCAGAGATCTTTTAGCTGGCAAATTAATAAGCTATTTTCGTGGGAGCGGGTCATCCTTCCTGTTGTGACACCTTCCCGAACGGCCACTTTAGGCGGTTGAACACATTATTCAAAGGTCCATCGAGTGGCGCTTGAAGTTTCCTAACAATGATCTGATGAATGATAGTAATCTGGGTAACTCGGATTGCAAATCGAGTCATCCCTTCTTTCTCATCTCTCGGTTACATTGTACTGATGTGTGTGACTCGAGAGGAGATCGATAGTTATCTTCATTAACAGCTTTCAACTCGTTCAGACTCTTAAATGGATGAGTAAATATTCAAAGGTTACGAATTCCCTGTGTTCAATGATTGATGGGTCTTGTTACGGACACTTATTTTACATTGTGAGAAGTGTTTAAGTCAGGGAACCTCTCGAAAGAGAGGATTCGTAGTTTCGAATTCACTCGGGCTTCGCCCTCGTGAATGCGTAACTACGAATCCAATTTTCTTTAGTGTGTACCCCGGACTGTAGGGTTTTTGGAAAATGCAGTAACACGCCAGTTTTCATGATTTTTTGACAGGTTTTTGTCACCAAATAGAGGAGAAATTATTTTGCAGACAATACCGAAACCCCCATCCAAATCCTTCATTCCTTTGTTGAGCTAACGAAGTAGAAAATGAGCTTGCATTTTGGGTGTTTTTTTGACCCAGTAACTTGTTTCAAAATCTTGTGAAAATAAAAGGAAATGTTCCGATCAACTTTCCGACTCTTGAGAAACGGTGTTTGAGAGTTCAATGTACCTTGCAACAAAATATAACTTCTGAACTGGAGCCCACGCGTTCACTAGTGTAATTCTACCTCAAAAACCCACCAAATTTTAATTTCTTACTTCCGGTTATTTTGATTTGGTTTTACCGTTGTGGCTGTTTGAAAGCCGACACCATGTCGAACTGATTCCAAAGGGGGGGTGTCAGTTTCATCTGAAATATATTATGATAAGTCATACATTATACCTAATTAAATTTATACAGCCTGTCTCAAAAAAATGGTACAATCAAAAACCTATTTTTTCAATATGCTATCTCAACATAATAAGTCGTATTGTACATCACATTACAGAGACAATACCAGGCTTTCCAGGATTTTTTTGTTTCATCTCACTTACTTGTTTCAATAGCAGATAACCTCCAGTTTACTGCGGACCAAAAATCGAGTTTGGTGCCCCTTTCTGGTGAGTAAAAACGTGAATGAATTTGGTTAACAAAGTTATTCACACTTGAGCAGACATGAAATCCTTTAAAAAGGGATAACTTCATAAAGAAACTCTAAAAGTTACTTAATGGTGAAGTTATGATCAGTAGTTCTGGTTTAAGATAAAGTGCATAGCATTCGACATACCGTTGTTTGTAGAAGAGAACCATGAGCTACGGTGTACAGCCGGCGTACAACAATCTGGAGGAGAGAGTTTATGGTCTTGAAGTATCATGAAATGCAAATTCCCTACCACATTGATACTTTGCTTTCCAAATTCCAAATTTATTAGTTGACATTCAACACTTAGTAATGCACAAAGATAGTACAATATTCTTAAGCCATTTCTGTGGTTTTTGGAGTTTATTTTGTTTGCAATTACAATTCCTTCTGGCATGATTTTAATAATATTTGGTAATTGTTTATTATTTTATGAAAGCAGATATTTATCATTGAACTGATTAGTTGACTATTAAAACTTGTGTCGATAAACTAGACTTTCTTTGTTCACTTTAATCTTGTTTTGTTTCTCTTGTCAGGTTGCAGTCTTTTGTTTTGAGTTTCAGACAGCATGGCATAACTGGGCGAAGCAACTCTGCCCGATCTAAAAGTGGCACAAAATCGATTTTGGTGTATCGCATTAAAATGATTTATATCCTGGATTGGACAAAGCAAAGAATGGAACAAACACCATGGAAAGCCTGGTCTTGTTCTTTATATTATGCCAAGTAGAATGACTTATTAATGAAATTCATATTTAACCATTTTTTTTTCTGATTGTACCATTTTTTTTGAGACAGGCTGTAAATTATAAATTAATTAACCCTCGTCTCCGAGGGAGGGCTGTTACGCTCTCTTCTATTTTTTTCGCCTTCGAAAACCCCATTTTTCGGTGTCCAAATGAGTTATGTATTGCCAATTGACATTTATCTCCCGTTTTCATGCCCCTCCCTAAAAAAAACACACACCCACACGTACCGGGGTATAGGAAAGGTATAGGGTGATCCCATAGTGATGATAGGGTGTGACAAATTTGAAGAACAGTCACCGGGGGGGGGTTTTAGTGTCGAAGTCGATTGGTGGGGAGTGGTTCTATTCTACCCATTTTGAAAGTTATTTTCATTCATCAGCATAACAAAAAATACAATATAAATGGCCTATTAACTTAAAAAACCTATACATACAAACAAATAAATCAAGTTGTTTTTAATGAATACAAATAAAGGTTTGTAGTATCACTATGGGATCATAATGTATTCTCGGGCGAAAAAAATAAAAAAATGGGCGCCATTTATTTAGTTTTGCAGACCTCGGGCCAACATTATACTGCATTACCCTTTAGTAATTAGTTCACTTGTTTTAATATGTGCACTGTATGCTCTAAAATTATATATGTTGATTAAAACTAGTAATGTTCCACCCCTTATCATTTGGGGCAAAACCCGCATTGAAATCCAATATTCCTACCTTTTTTGATGGCCAAAAAATTCATTTGTTTCATTTTATACTCTGTGTCTGTGGAAATGACAATTTGCCAACTTGTGACTTTGACGTCATTTTGTGAAGCCACACTAGGTTATGTTGAAGCAATAGAAACGGAGGACCAAAGCTTATCAACTGGGTCCAACATCGAAATCATCTCTTGCTTTATACAAAAAAAAAAAAAAAAAAAAAAAAAAAAACAAATGAATTCTCGGGTTGTTTACCACCCCACCCCTTAGAAAAGTGTTAACAAAAATCGATTGGTTAAACTATTGTGAAAGTTTGATTTCTTTGATGTAACTTGGATATCTGCAACTAAATTAGTTACTATACATATTTTAAAAAAATCGCCTTTCAGTGAACAAATTGATATTTTCTTTAGGACGTTGTTGTATAAGCGTTAGTTGCCCTCTAAAGTGTTTAGATATGTTAGTCGATTTTACATTGAGTATATACCCATTTAAACTGTTGGTTCTTCAAGCTTTCGGTATATATTTTCAGCGTGTACATTACTTTAAAAGATGGGACTATATGTGTAAATTTGAAATTAAGCAAACGATAAAAAATATGGTTGTTATAAGTTGTATTGACCACTTTTATTTCCAAACCTTTGAGTATGAAAACATTCCAGTGACATTTTAAATATTTTTCTGAGCTCAATTTTTGAATAGTTATAGCCAATATGATTGTGTGTGTTGGCAACATGCATACTATTATATAATTTTATATAACATGCAGCTAACATGTTTTGTGAATTCTAACGTAATTTACAAAAAAACACCTTAAATTTATGTGTTTTTTCTGCAAAATTTCGTTAAAACTATTTGTATACAATTTGCACTGTTTTGTAGCATAAACATAATGCGCTAGACATCGTCATCGTCGTCGTAATCATCATCATCATCATCATGATCATGATCATCATCATCATCATCATCATCATCGTCATCATCGTCCATATCATCGTCATCATCGTCATCACAATCACCGTCATCATCGTCATCATCGTCATATCATCATCATCATCATAATCATCATCATCATCAATCGATCATAGCATCATTATCGTCGTTAAGCTCGTGTTTCCTTATTTTCATCGTTAGTGCCACCATCATCACGCCATCGTTATTCTTATCACGTGGCAATCATCGGCATCATCATTTTTTTAAAATAGTAAAAGCCCGTAGCTATAGTAATCCTACCATAATAACCACCATTGAAATTCCAATCCACGTGTTTCTGCAGTCGAAATAGGTATTCGACTCCTTAGAAACATTGGGTTTTGACAAACTGTCAAATCAATTCAGTGGCCTTTTGAATAAGAACACAGTTGTTTCTTGTATTTTAATACTGTCGTCAGTTAGTAACGATTCATTTCTTTACAAAATAACCAAACCCACTTAAATAGCCATTTCCTTTATTTCATTAATTACAACACCATTCATATAACTCAAATTTCCAAAAACGCCGTTTTCTCAGAAACTAGCATTTATTCTGATTCGATAGTATGCAGAACCCACGCCGAATATATATATATATATATATATATCTATATATATATATATATATATTATATATATATAATATATATATATATATATTAAGTATATAGTATAATATTATATATATTTTACCCCCGAGAAAGGAAAACACAGAAAGCAATGCCATATGAATGTGGCGGTCATATTTGCCAGGAGTTAGTCCCCTATTTTTCCATTCCATTTCACAATTCCAACTCAAGTATTCCAAATTTTGTATCCAAATTCCATTTTTTTTTAATTCCAACAGCACTCACCGACCATTATCAGTAATTTACTAAACCACTGAGTTCCCACTCTTCAGCAATTGCCTAAAAAAGGTACCGCGGAATGAAAGGCCTAACACACATTCGAAGTTCTGTTATAAATCCTAATTCACACCTACTGCGACATTAATCTACTAAGCCGTGTGTTCCACGTCCCCAGCAATTTGCCAAGAAGTGCCGATCCATGAATATAGCCTACTTCACACTTGAAGTCACCTGCCAATTATAGTATCCTTATTGGAATATACATACAGATTTACAACTATAGCGAATGCGCAATTTGCTAAAGCAACTGACCTATCCACTAAGCCTACCTTAAGTTACCATCCAATTACATTTATTATTAATGCTACAAGTTCAATTTATAGAAGGTTCACATCCATTAATGACCCAATTTCTTAAATATTCCGCACAAGCAAATTATCAAAAATCACCGAGAATTTGCCCAAACCAAAACCTCCCCCCCCCCCCTTTAAACACAACAAAGGCATGACGGAAAGCTTTCGGTGGTTATTTAAGATAGCAAACAAAGCACCAGAAAACGAGGCCTCCCACGAGCAACCAAATGAGCATTACCAACCAGACACTATAAGCCTACTTGCATGAGTTATGAGATGCACTACTTGTGTGTGGCTCCCCCCCCTGGCATCGTACAAAGCAAAATTCCTACGCACGGTGTAACCCAGACCTTAAGCTACTCCCTGTGTACTCTTAGCTCTACTCCAAGTGACTATCAAGCCACCTAGCAGTTTACTGTTGGTATTTGAGGGGCAACATGTGTAATTTTATATAACAACAGCGTGATCAATCAAACCCTACATTCAGAAAGATTTTCTTCAAGTTAAAAGCTATTTTTTGCTGAAGTTTGCGTTGGTGTTTTACAGAGATAAAAAACAAGCTATCAGAAGATTTGTATTTGGTGTCTTTGGACTTTGGGTTCCGAAACTATGTCAATTTTGTCATTTTGCGGAGAAACCTAAAATTCTGTTTGGCCGATTTTACAATGCGGAGAGACTGACATCCGACGTATACCATCAATAGTGTGGGTTGTATGTTCAATGAAAAAGTTTCCGTGGATTTTGGTGCTAAAGTTTATTTTCTTGCTGTTTTTCATTCATTGGGACGGGCAGACAGTCAGAATGATGGGGTGCAAATTTCCGACTGCTTCCCCCTTCCGCAAGGGGGAATGTTTTATCTAAGGAAAAATTTAAATCGCGTCAAATTGTGTTTTAATTGAATGTACATTAACAACATGTTCGTCTCCTTGAAGGATATAAAAAGTATATATTTGGCCTAGGTTCCGACCTTTATTAAAGCGCTATAGCCGCCGTAATGGTTCAAGTCATCCTGGGTAAAATTTACCCAATGCTCAGATTTTGTTGAAACTGGTGATAAGGTGTTTGTATTGTCTCACAGATCCAAAAATTTATTATTTTTACAGTGTGTGATATTTAGGTTGCTAATTACAACATGCCAATGTCGCAAGGGTCTTCGTGGTCTATGGGGGTCACCAGAACTTTTCCTTCCCTGATGTCGTCATGGTGATCAGGTCAAAAGACAATTAAAATGCATTTTTCTGGTTTAAGTATGACACAAGGAATCATTTGGACCACCACTTTCAACAAATCGGAGCATTTACCCCCCGCCGGTGACCTTTGAACCATTATGGGGCTATACGCTTTAACTAAAGGTTGGAACCTATACAAAATACTACTTTTTATAATCTTATGACGAGACGAACGCATTTAGTGTCATAAAACACAATTCTACTTGATTTTTCAATTTTCCCTGTACTAACATTTGCCCCCTTGAAAAGTGGCATCTATGTAAAATTTGGCACCCCATCAATTTTCTGACAGTTTAGGTCCTATTTTGAAACCCAAAGAACACAAATCAATTTTAGCATGAAATGAAAATCCTACGGGAAATACCCACCAACCCACACTATAACATATTATAGCAAAGGCACTTCACACATGCAATTTTCAGATGGTAATCGATTTCTTCTCGACAAACCATATCGGTTTGAATAAAACCGGTTATTGTGTAGCATAATTTAAGTAAAATATCTTCAACAAATTAATTACCATTGTTCAATAATCATAAAGAGTCAGTTATGAAAATCACTCCAATCAATGTCGCAGTTCACATGAGATTTCTTCTCGACAAAACATACCGGTTTGAATAAAACGGTATATGTGTAACAAATTATAAGTAAAATATCTTCAACAAATTAATTACATTGTTCATCATAAAGAGTCGTTATTAAAATCACTCCATATCAATGTCTCAGTTCATGAATTTCTTTCTCGACAAACATACCGGTTTGAATAAAACGGTAAGATTTGTGTAACATAGTATAAGTAAAATATCTTCACAAATTTAAATTACTCAATTTTCAGATCATAAAGAGTTCAAGTTATGAAAATCATCCATATCATGTCTCCGTGCATGAACATAATGAAACTGCTCAGTCGATTTTTTTGTTTTTACATCTCTAAGGTACTGTATTTTGCACAAATAACAGTATACCCATCGTCCCTAAAATTGCGAGAAGAACTAGCAAGCTGAAGTTTTTCTTCCTGTAAATAAATGGAGTTAAAAACTTAAAAATTCAATAGCGGACTGTTTTTTCAAAGCGGAAAATAAAACCTTCAAATGGTTTCGCTTGTGGCTCCAAGTTTCGTTGTAGGTTAAAAAACCATGAAATCCTGCTGAACCAAAGTAACTGTGGTCTTACACCCAGCTTATCTTGACTTTCATTTTGGGAAATGACATTTTTCACTAAGCATTTTCTCTGTTGTAATTTCAAGGATATTCTTTTATTATCCTTCATATTCTGCCAACCTTTTCTGTTTAACCATATTTGATGTTAAATGTTAGTACTCAAATCATGCTGAACACCATGTTACTCCATGTAAACGCTGCATCTTTGTTTTGTCCTCAACTCGGCCAAACCGATTTTCAGTCCTCTCAGCAAAATAAGGCATACTTCTTCCTCCAAAGTCCAAATGACACCAAATAAACGCTTTCTGAACGCCTGTTTACCCCTCTTTATAACCAAAGCAAAGAGCAAGACTAATTTTTAACTATTTAATTATTTTTTATTCTGAATGTAGGTTTTTTTTTACTCACACTGTATATACCTAGTGACAAATGACTCAGCAGCGTCATAACCCGGGAGCTAGCAGACATTTGTAACACATCTCAAGTACAAAGGTTTGAGTGATTAAATATGTTGACAGACTGACAGGGACCCCTGAAACGCGATTCTTAAGTGCATCAAATGGTGCTTTAAGGAGAGGGGGCAAAGACAAAGTTTGTACAGGGGTCAATTTTTAAATTGATCCAATCATATTGAAAAGTATACCATGTTATTGTCTAACCACAAGGATTCAGGAAAGGTATAGTTTGTACTATCTACAACGTAAAGTTTAAGAGTTACAGGCTAAAACAGCAAAAATCAATAAAAAAGGGTCAATTTCAGTTGTACAGGGGTCAAATTTTAAAGTTGTCCCGATTTAGATAAAAATGGTGCAAATAATTGGTGGAGTTCATAGGATTAAAATAAGGAATAGTTTTGACTGTCTAAAAATACTTAGTTACCGATGTAGGGGGCACAGAAGGTCAACGTCCATTGCATTCAATGGGGCTTGACCTTGTTTCCCCCTACTTTCTTAAGCAAGCATTTGAGACAATCAAAACTATTCCTTATTTTGATCGTATGCGCTCCACCAAAATTTGCACCATATTTTATCCAAATTGGAGCAATTTAAAAATTTGTACCTCGTACTGATGTCTTGAACCTCTTATTAACGCCCCTATCCTTTTTGATATTTATTTTTATGTTGTAAAATTGTATCTCTAATCCTTCCAATGGCCTAGACTATCATTTGAGAGGAAATTTGGATAGAAATTCCATATTGTGCGGAAATATGCCAGTGTCGCTTCAATCAAACCTTTCGCAAAGCCTTTGATCTGTTAGATTAAATGAAGACCTGTCCATACCGAAAGCCTCAAAAATATTAAAAGCTTTCTCCAAGATTCTAGAACTGTTAGTTGGCATTGGTTTTGTTGAGAGAATGACGTCGTGGTGCTCATAGAATATCGGAAAGTCACGTGGGAACTGGTTACAAAAATGCATCAGCAGATAGTCTTCGTAGTCAGTCGCAACGAATTGGAGTTTCATTGGTGAGTGGTCTGTAGTAAAAACAAATGAAATGTAACATACTATAATATATTATATGTACTATACCTACCTACACACACACACACATACACACACACACACACATACACACACACATATATGACGTTATAGTGACATCCTAATGGAAATGTTTGTACTTATTTTTATACCAAAAGAAAGAAGAAACTCTAAGCTATTCTGTCGTACCAAAATAGGAATCGGGTGTTTAGTATGGAAAATCAAGACGGGAAGTGGTAACCACCCCCTTTCGGGTTAAATACCCAATTTGGGATAGGCTTGATTCTGTGTGCATTTGATATTTCTATATTAGAGTGATAACATTTGTTGGGTACCAATCTAAGCAGCAGCAGAAACTTCATTTCCAGTGGAAATGATATGTAGACTTAACTCTGAATCAACGCAATTCATTTGAATCAACTTTCACAATGAATGCGTAATTCTGACAGCCATAACATCTAGGATTTCAACTCAATTTCAATGTTCATTGGTTAAAACATCAAGTATATTTTCGAAATCTTAAAACGTTTAAAGTTTTTACGAAATGACAAATGATACACTAATTTTGTGATTTCCTTCCCCTCGGAAATTAACCCCCTCATTGACCCCCTCTCACTAATTGTTTTGGCGCCGTCACTACATTTTGTTCCTTATACCTAGTTGGAATAGAATATGCAACTTTTGCCATATGAATACAACTTACGAAATGTACTCGTCCAAGTCGATGGCTCGCTTGTATTTAGAAGCACATAAACGAATCCTGACTTCAAAATATGTTCATCATCGTCGAAATGGACAGTAGTCCGCTCTACTAACACTCGGCAAATATCAGAACCTTGATTTGCA
Source organism: Ophioderma brevispina (assembly GCA_023653785.1). NCBI lineage: Eukaryota > Metazoa > Echinodermata > Ophiuroidea > Amphilepidida > Ophiodermatidae > Ophioderma > Ophioderma brevispina. Next base: position 11,401 of record JAMKCH010046445.1, read on the forward strand.
TCGATGAATCTCAACTCAGTGCAATGTGAAGGGGCTAAATCGGGTTCTCTTAGACGGGCTAACAGATACCACGTTTTGTTATATAACCTGGTGACATCAAAGTCCGCCAAGGATGCGATCTGTGGACAAGATCCGAACCCTAGTGTAAATTGGTATTTGAAGACATCTTCAAACTTCCAAGTGCCTTGATTGAAAGTACTTATAGGCGATATCGACCAAGCAAAAAAAAAAAAAAAAAAAAAAAAAAAAAAAAAAAAAAAAAAAAAAAAAAAAAAAAAAAAAAAAAAAAAAAAAAAAAAAAAAAAAAAAAAAAAAAAAAAAAAAAAAAAAAAAAAAAAAAAAAAAAAAAAAAAAAAAAAAAAAAAAAAAAAAAAAAAAAAAAAAA
>JAMKCH010046446.1:0-11090 GCA_023653785.1 Ophioderma brevispina
AATCAAACTTAAAATTTGGAATGGTCTTCTTGACACAAACAGCCATTGACTACAGAAATGCGCTGACATGATTATAACGCCGAAATGGCAATACAAAATTGCTACTTTAAGGAAAATGTATAAATCTGGTTATAAGTAGACAAATTTTTGTTTGGGAGCATACCAAATGAGCATATAAAAAAACTAAATCTAAAAGAATCAAGAAGTCCATTAAATTTTTTTTTCAATCATTCTCATTTTATTTTACCCCCACTGAGAACATCACAGAAACAGGTCCCCCATTACCAACATAGAGGGAAGACTTCCGTCCCTGATCCTCCCACATACTTTTTTTCTGGGACACACTTATGTAAATTCGGAAACCCTTCACAGAATATAAGCACAAAGGATGAGTTTGTAAAGAGTTTTCCAAATTCCTAAGTGTGGGTCAGTCAAAAGTGTCCGATGGGTCAGGTTACAGAACTTAGCACCAAAGAGGCAGCTTAGCAACCCTATTTCACAGGCATGTTAGTGTACTTCCAAAACCAATCACAAACATAGGAAAGAGATTTACTTAGATCATTTGCAACTCGCCTCTGATCGTTGTCACCATTTTCAGTAAACGTTTCATTCTTGATGCGGCTCACAGAATTTAGTTGCTCCTGATCACTTCTACAGTGTATTGGTTCTGCTCCACTGTCCCTCGTAATTCTTGCGATTGAAATTCTTCCATCTTGTTATTGTGCCAACAAAAATAATCAATATGCAATTTACAACTTTGTGGCTTTCCCAAACAACAACAGCATTTATCCCCCCAAAAAAGTGAACATCACAAATTTGTTTGCTTAAAGGACACTTTGTGATTTTTCTTAAATATTTCTCTGTTTGGTTTATTCCATAACATGAAAGAAATCATAATATTATGTTGTGGGATGCAAATTGTATTTTGTGTAATTTTCAATACTGAAATGCACCCCAAGTGGATTTATGTCTTTATGTCCTTATTTCCTCAAAAAAGAAATGTCAGAATCCTATGGCAATTTTTCATTGTGCTATTTTAATGATCATTTTGTTCGCCTTGCCTAGTCAGGAAGACACATAAGGGATCACTTTGTCCACTGAATTTGTCTGTTGTTGATGTCTTGTTGATGTCTGTTGTACGTGGGTCCAACAGGTGGAACATGGCATCCCCCACTTGTTGATGGTCAAAGCAACAGGCCAAGGGCAAAGGTCCCTGTGATGTCAAGTTGTAAAATAGGCTGAAAATGTAAAAGTGACCACTCATTTGAAAATTGAAGTTTCAATTGAACAAACTTGAATCATAGTGCAACATGGGATCCCGCCACTTGTTTGATGAGGTCAAAGGTTTCCACATACCAAGGTCAAGGTCATGTGAGTCCACGTGTAAAATAGCCTGAAAATGTAAAATTGACCGCATTTGAAAAGTTTGAAGTTAATTGGAACCAACTTGAATCATAGGTGCAACTGGGATCCCTCATTGTGATGTTGAGGTCAAAGGTCACATATCGAGTCAAAGGTCATGTTAGGCCTAATCATTCACTGACGGTCGATGGCACGACACAGCGTCCAGGACCGATATTTTTTACATCTATTTAATGTTTCAGATCGGATGAAAATCCAAATTGCACCTTTAAAATTAAGTTACCAAGACTACCAGATGACACGAGCTATGGGCTTTGCAGTAAACATTTCTGCACTTTGAAATTTGACCTATAAAAATCCAACAACCCGGTGCTATTTCATAAATAGTGACAGCATTCCGAACAACAACTTTGGCTAATTAAGTATGACATTTCAGATTTAAACTAAAGAGTACAGATTTGTTTTTTTTTTTAATTTATTTTTATACCCTTGTTTTGCACAATTCCACTTGCATGTTTGGTTTTTACTACTTCAAGTTTTAAAAAAAAAAACCCTGTTTTGATATGTACCACACACATCAGTTCTAACCACTTTCCGCTTTACCGTTAACCTCCCCTGTCAATCTCCTAACATATCTTCTGCATTGATCCTGTTATATGGACATATTGGACGGGCAAGGAATATGTTTCTTTTTTCTGCAATTTCTGTTGAGCAGTTGTGAACTATTGCAACTTTAGATGTGCGGGGTAAGAGTGTTTCCCACTGTCAACACTTCGACATTCTTTGCAGCTTCAGCTAACAAGGAAAACTTAGATGTTCCATACTTCCATTAGTAAGTTCATCATTTTCAAAAATGATTTATCTTGAAGAGATGGGATAAACAGCCAAACATACTTTTGGACTATGCATTGAACTATACTCTGGGCCATAATTTCTTGAACATAACAAACGCGGACGTTGATTTGTTTTGCTGTACTGCGTCTACATCAACCGATGTGCGCCGTTTTGGCGGGAAGCTGGCGACGTTCTAAACTGTCCAAGAAATTAAGAGTCAGAGTATATAATGCTACTAGTCCTAATTGAACCTTGGGGTTAGGGGGATCAATTGGTCAAGAAGGAAAAAAAATATTTTTTGCCAACTGTACTGTGCACCAAGATCCTCCTTAAAATCAAGTGTCTCCGGGGGCAAGTGTCATTATTCTAGTTCATGCGTTCATAAGTCTGTTTTCCTTTGCTTTTAATTCCATCTAAGATCAATCGTTTTTAGAAATCTGCTACAGGATAGACATGTTAAAATCGCCTTTCCCGAAATTCCCTTTCGATATAATCGGGGCAACTTAGTCTAGAAACACTGTTTTTAAAAGTTTTGGTATATTTAGAAATGCCTATTTTTACTTTAAATATCAATTAGATAGAAATGCGCTTTCAATTTTCAACAAATCAGAAAAAATGAAAAAGTAAAAAAAGAAATTTTACTTTTTAGATGAGTTTTTAAGTGGAAAAAATTAAATATCGCAGCTTGAGAACACAATGAAATCCCTATTATATGTCATATTTCCGTTTGCAAGTTCCCTTTTTGATCATAACTTTTGACAAGTTCTGATGGTCCGTCACTAAAAGCCAATAGAACGGTAATATTTTTTCTCATTTCAAATCTGTAGATTTATTTTTAATTTTAACCCTCTGAGGGGTAATTCCACCTTAACTGTAAATAATCAGGTTTGTGGTTTCATGTTGTCATGTCTTTTAGGAGTGCTTGACATGTATAACACCAGTATGAGTCAGTAAATCTGTAATACTTTGTGGATGGCCTGTCTTGTGGTTCTGGTGTGGTAGGAGCTTCATATTCACATCGTTTTTACATTTGATCATGATCTTCCTGGAATGTGGTAGTGATATCTTCTATGGGATGTAAAAGTTGTCCCGAGATGTTTTTGATATCTCCTGTATGCAGTTTGTAACACAAATTAACATGTCATCACTCGTTGCATATTGTTTCCTTAATGAAGTTAGACACCCACAAACCTGTATCAATCTAAATTACGAAACCAGACTCCGTTGATATTTAAGTGCTTATGTTTAGTACTTGTAATTGTAACTAATCAGGGGGCTCATGATGTGCACTAATTTCGGAGCGCTGACATGCTAACACCGTATGAGTCAGTAAATCTGTAATACTTGTGGATGGCCTGTCTTTGTGGTTGCGGGCGTGGTAAGGAGCTTCATTTTCACATCGTTGTTACCATTATGAATCATGATCTCCTGGAATGTGGTCCTAAGATATCTTCTATGGTGATGTTAAAAGTTGTCCAGAGATTTTTTTGATATCTCCTGTATGCAGTTCGAAACCAATTACATGTAATCCTCGTTGCAGTGTGCATTTCTATAATGCAGGTTAGACACCACAACATCTGTTATGGCAATCTAAATTACACAAGAACAGAATCCCTTTGATATTTAAGTTACTTATGTTGACATGGGTTTTATAGTAAAACGTGTTGAAGAAGTACTTGGTTAATTGTAAAAAAAATCAGTTATGTTTCATGATGCGCAACTCCTTTTTATCTGCCGTTTGTAACCAAATTACCTAGCAACACTTGTTGCAGTTTCTCAGGGGTGAGTCAAAAAAACTTGACCCGGTTTGTGTCCGCCATTTTTGAGTTTTTAATAACGTTTATAGAATATTTGATATCATCGGAAAGCCTCTTTCATCATCGTTGGAATTTGCTGCAAAGATATTCCAATCGGTTAAGTATAGGCGAGCTACAGTCTTTTGATCAAGTTCCGGTTTTTCACCCTATCCACGATTCCCATTGGAATGCACGGCGCCCGACAACGCAAATGTGATTCCGTGGACTGTGCAGAAAACTGACTGCTTCTTTTAAACGACTGTAGCTCGGTCTATACCTAGCCGATGTGAATTATCTTGGCAGCCATTAAGATAATGAACTAAGCTTTTCAGATGATATCACATAAATTAGATTATGTTTTACTTTAAAATTCAAAATGGTGGACACAATCCGGAGTCAATTTTTTTATGAACTCACCCTGTCTATGGGAAGCATAAAATCGTTGCCATCGTTTTAATAACCATATGACCAAGCCATATTTTTTTTTCGTAAGCAACATGTTAAGTCAAAGTCCACAAAACAATCATTACACAAGGACCAAGTAGACGTCCATCCTAACTAAAAAGGAAAATTTCCAAAATGATGTGTCCTCTAACTATTTTAATTGTGGGGCGCCCTAATTTTGTAAATGTTTGTCATAAGCCCAAGGATGCAATACCCCAATTAGGTTTATGCACACTCTAATTGCCTAAAATACACACAACAGTCAGGACAGTTCCATAATATTCTAGTCAAAGTGCGAATGCAATGTACATGAAATGGCCTGAGAAATAGTTACTACAAATACTTTGTTAGTCCTGTGCCAATTTCTGAATGACAAAATGGCACCTTTTTTTATTTTGTAAATGGTGATCACCCCTTAAGAAGCACCATGTGAGTGAGCTCTTAGTACTTGTTCCACTCACGGCGTGGTACCCCACTTTCTCATTACACCTCGGCACCCCAGTAACGCCCTTCATGAACACTGCATCCCATACATGGATGCACACACCCTCAATGAGATTCATCAATACACATTGAATTTCTTAATAAAACAGTTTAATCACCATCCCACCAATGACATAATTCTATAACTATTATGTTGGTTATGTTGAGCTACTTGTTAATTTTAAATACTGAGTTTTGTTTCATGATGCATTCAATTTAGGAGTCTTGACATGTATAACACCAGTATGAGTCAGTAATCTGTAGTACTTGTGGATGGGGCCTGTCTTGTGGTCTGGCATGGTAAGGAGCTTCATTTTCACATCGTTTGTTTTACCATTATGACCATGATCTTCCTGGAATGTGGTTAATATGATATCTTCTATGGGTAAAGTTATCCAGCGATGTTTTTTGATATCTCCGTGTTGCGTTTTAATCAATTACACGGCAACACTCTTTGGCAGTATTGTTTCTATAATGAACTTAGACACCACACATCTGTATGCAATCTAAATTACACAAGAACCAGAATCTGTTTGATATTTAAGTTGGCTTATGTTGGAGTACTTTTTAATTGTAAGTATCAAGAGGGCTCATGATGTGCCATTAAGTGTTAAGGAGCCCTGACATGTATAACACCAGTATGAGTCAGTAAATCTGTAATACTTGTGGATGGCCTGTCTTGTGGTTCTGGGCCTGGTAAGGAGCTTCAATTTTCACATCGTTGTTTAACCATTATGATCATGATCCTTGCCTGTTAATGTGGTATATGATATCTTTCTTGGTGAGTTTAAAAGTTTTGTCGCAAGATGTTTTTGATATCTCCTGTATGCAGTTTGTAATCAAATTACATGTCAAACATTTGTTGCAGTATGTGTTTCTATGTACCTTGAATTATTTCAATGATCTGCTCTATTTTGACCATCATATAAAAATTTATACAGGAATTAGCCAGTGTATATGCATTATCATGCAACTTCCAATTTCAGCTACAGGCCAGTATTTATAGGATCCTTTCACCATGTGAAATTTTTCTGGACTCTCGCATTGGACAGTAGAAGAGTGCCCACATAACTCTAAGGTTGTTGCTATATCTAATGGGAAGCATTATATCCTTGTCACTGTTTAATAACCATATTGCCAAGCATATTTTTGTAACATGTTAGCAAGATCAAAGTACCAAATTTCAACACAAGGGACCAAGTATAACATTACCATCGTGTCCACACGGTTCTGACTTAAGTCACTTAATACCGGTACTAACTCTTGTCAGTATTAACGTCGGACTTAAAGCTGCCGTGTGGACGCACACGATCGGATCTAAATCCTGTCGGTATTATATCGGACTTAAATTTGGTCGTGTGGACGCACATTTAACGGTTGAGCGCTTAGATCGACATAACTTTAAGTCCGATAGCTTAATCTGGTACTAGCTGACCGTAATTGGTCCATGGTCAACTGGCATCTGGAGTTATACACTTTCACCCAAAGAAGTTTAGAAAATGATTAAAGGACATCGCCGGATAATGAGAGAAGGAGAGCCCTCTATAATCATAATACTTATATTTTCACCCTCATTTTGAGTTGTTTTGAACAAGTACTTTATCATGTACTCAAGGTGGTTTTTATATCCCCAAAATACACTTGTAATTAAGAAAAATTGAGAAAGTCTGAGAAACTTCAGGGGTAATGCCTCTCTGGAAAAGCAAAGCTTTAAGCATACCTCCCCTTCCAATGGACCCCATTGATTACTTATTGAAGGAACAGGAAGATGTTGCATAGCTGCCCTTTGTCATGGGGGCTTGGTAAGTAACGCCTATAGATATTACCTTTTGTCCTTTATAAGCTACAGAGGAGGCTACATGAGGCAACCCCTTTAACATACCCAAACCCATTTCTTTTGCTGCTAAGGATTTGGATTATATAACCGTCTTCACCCCAAACCAACACTGGAAACACACAATGGCCCATGACCGCGCTATTTATATCATGAGCAAGTTAACTATACACTATGAGCTATACTTCCATGGCGCAGTTCAATAGCTTTCATTCACCATTGTAATGGAGGCAAATCGATCCCCGTATTTATATGAATTTATGATACCCAGGAACGTGCATGGTCACTGTGTTAACAGGTCTCATCCAAGGCTAGTGAACAGAGCCCCTTGTTAGATTAGCATGCCTTCCCATATAGTGATATGGTTATGTTTGTAGTAAAAAGTTTGTGTTTGTTTTTTGGCAATTCCATTTAGTGTTCTGGCCCCCAGAAAAAAAATGGAAAAATGAGGTCTTTTCCACCCCAATAACCAGAACGCCACTCACCTATAGGTTGCTAATAATAAGCGCCCTCCTTGCAACTCGGCATTTGTGGTTCTTGGGGTGGAAAGGTTTCAAATATGGAAATTTTAATTCCCCATTGAAGCCTGTATGATAACTTTACCATAAAACCGACTTTGGGGAATTTATGTCAAGTGGGGATTTTTTGAAACAGCAAAATGTAAAAGTTGAGCATGTCGCGTTATAATGCGGAACGTTTTAAGTTCATCCGTTCTCATGGTTACTATAGAGGGCGTCCTTCATTCCTTATCCGCGATGTCCTATGAATTAACGACCATGTGAAAACATTGTTACTTATCGAAATTTTTTTTATTCATTCACAGGAACCTAAACATCATTGAAAAACCTCACAATGAACCATTTAATGGTATTAATGGCAAAACCAATTCATTTGGTGAAAGATACTGTTATGTGAAAACCAAGACAAAAGTGACTGTAATGTCCGTCCGTGGATGAAAACGTGGTCCGTCCGTCATGATTTCAATTTTGGTGCAAATATATTTAATTTAAACTTTCATTCACAAGTAGTGCTGCAATATAAGTGAGATAGCCATCGTGTTTTTTTTCTAATTTCCTGACCTGCTAAGAATAACACCAATTTTTACATTCTTTTGCATCACAAAATGCTAATAACCGTGTGACAGAACTATTTCTGTTGAAATATTTTCTAATCGTTTTTGGGTTTCCTAGAAATACATGTGCAAGCTATACTATTAAACAAAACCTAGAAAATTTGAAAGTAAACAAACTAAGACCAAGTTAATTTATAGTGAAAACAAGTCCGTCTGTGATGTTGTTTTTTAATACCTCCGTTACACTGGCCTGATCCAAAGGTCCACCCCTTGTAACTTTTTTAAACCACGGTCCAAGTACCTTGAGATATTAGATACTCTTAAGTGATTTCAACTAAAAAACATCTGAAAAGTAAATCTTCACCTTGATGCTAACACTAACTGATCAGGCTTAACCTTGCGCGACGAGGACGAGGTAAGAAGAAGCGTGTTTTGGTTGTACATTCGAAATATGCCAGAATGCCGAGCTGGCTTTCCACTCGGGTTGTAAACGCGTACCTAGACCTCAAGTCCAATGTGGCAAGGACCTTGCAGTTGACAGGCAAAGATTATTCGGGTATTATTTTCCCCCGCATCAGTGGCATATCCAGATTTTGGAAACAATGTAGGATTTGGGAAACTTTAATGTACTCGCTTCGCTTGCCGGCTGACTTATTTCTTTGAGTCGGCAAAATGAGACGTGTCAGCCTCTGCATGGTGTAAATCAGTAACACAAAACACCGGCTTTCTCCCTGCTCTCCTCTTCTCTTTCTCTTTCCTCCCTTTTCCTTGCCCCCTTTTTTTCCCTTCCCTTCAAATTTTCTTCCCCATATGTATTTCCAAGTGTGCTGAGTCGCCCACTCGCCCCCCCCGACTAACGCCACTGCTTTCCGTGCTTTACTTCAAAATACGAAAATGCCACCGTTAATTCCGATAGAACGCGTCCACACGTACTCTACTAGTACCGGCCATAACTTTCATACCGGACTTAACGCTGCTCTTCTTCGGCATTAAATCGGCGGACTTAAGCCGAGTTATGTCCGATAGAGTTAACCCAGACGCGCGTCCACACGGGCAAAGTTATCTCCGACACTAACCGATCAATTTAGGTCAGGTATTAAGTGACTTATGTCCGACTGCATGTGGAGACGATTACAATAGGGTCATAGACGTGAGGGAGATAAGGCGGATTTTGTTTTTTTAAGCCCTCGTACTTTAGTTAATACCGGTAATAAATAACTACACGTGTGGACACGACCTAATGTTCTCGACAAAGGAAAAGTTCCAAATGTGTGTCTCAAACTATGCAATTGTGGCGTATTATTTGCATAACCCAGGGATGCAATAACTTCAACTAGTTTTGTATGCACACTTAGTCCCATGAGCCGATCAAATCTTCACTTTGTAACCAATTGGAGCAACTGTTAAAAATTGACTCCGGCACAATGAAATTTGAACCTTTTGACTGTTTTTGCTGTGTTTAACCGTAGCTCCAAAATCTTGGGTTGTAGATAGTACAAACTATACTATTTTTGGAATCAGTATCTTTGGACAAATCATGTTGTTATCCTTTTTCGACATCACAGCCCATTTAAAAATTTGACCCTTGTGTAATTCTTGATTGTCCCTTACTTGGTTATAGATACCAGTCCAGAAATGCTATCATGCATTTTTTGGAAGGGGATAGCGTACTGAGGCTGAATAATAAGTATCATTTTGTCCCCTTTCATGATACCAATTTGGCTAAAATTGCATGATGGCTTAAGGAGTAACTCTAAGTGTCTAAAATACACAAAACAATCAAAGACATTTCCAATAACATCCTAATTCAAAGTGCAATGTATAATTCAATGTACATGCAATGGCCTGAAAAATAATTACTAAATATAACTTGTTAATCTGCCATTTCTGAATAACAAAATGCATCTTTATTCTGTGATGTTGTAAATAGTGATAAACCCCTTAAGCAAAATGTGATTGGAGCCTTATACTTGGTCACTAACGGTGTGTACCCCACTCACTCATTACACATTTGGCACAACATTAACGTCACTTACATGAACATGTGCATACCATACATGGATGCACAACACCCTCAATGAGATTCATCAATACACAATGAACAATATTTTTAAGAAAACATTTTCAAATCAACAACATCACACCAATGAATATTATGTGTATAACTATTATGTTGGTTATGTTGAGGTACTTGTTAATTGTAAGTAATCAAGTTGTGTTCATGATATGCATTTAGGAGCGCCTGACATGTATAACACCAGTATGAGTCACAAGTCGATCTGTAGTACATGTACTTGTGGATGGCCTGTCTTGTGGTTTTGGTGTGGTAAGGAACTTCATTTTCACATCGTTGTTTAGTGATCATGATCTTGCCTGGTATGTGGTGTATGATATCTTCTATGGTGATGTTAAAGTTGTCCTCATAGATGTTCTCGATATCTGGTATCGGGATGCATCAGCAGTTGTACAGATGATGAACGCTCTGCACTAATTTATAAAAGTATTTTACATTTTTGAGTCATTGGGTACATTCCGAGTACATTTATTTGCAGATTTAAAGTGTGTATTAGTGACAAATTTGGAAAACGGTTAAGAAATATTGAAAAACATGAATAGGGGTAAAATATTGCTATATGATACAACATCTTCATTTCCAGAAATATCGCATACTTAAATTTGATGTTGGTTTTCGGAATGAATTGTAAAAATTGTCATTAAAAAGGAATTACCATATATAATCCTCATGTAGGCTTTTGAAGTCAGATTGCAACACTGCTACTGTGGAGGCAGAAACGGTCTTGGTACAGTTTGGCCAGAATTTCCTGTATAATCAAATTCAAAGAACATGTATAGATTAATTTCAGTACTATATTCAGCAGACTGTCTTAAGGCAAGTGAGAGTGATCGCCCCTCTACAGCTCTCCGTGCTTGCGTGCATTGTTTTGTGTGCGGCATTGTTCGTCACCAAATAGGCAAAAATATTTGGCACCATGCCGTGCATCATGCTGTTGCTTTCACTTGCGCCCGCACTCTTCAATATTCACATGGTAATATGGCCTATATGCTACATGTATTGTTGCAGTGGCGTAGCCGGGGATCCCTTCAGTCCATGTACAAGTTTTACTGACAGCTCTCTTTCACGTCATCCACTCTCACAAAAGGAGTTTCTTCTCCAGAATTAGTGAAAGTTCCACATTCATACTCGAATTCCATGTCTCTTCGTTTAACAGACTTCAGTCATAACCACATCATGGCCTATTTCAGT
>JAMKCH010046447.1:0-11858 GCA_023653785.1 Ophioderma brevispina
GAATTTCAACAAGATCTGGGCACGAAGCCGTAGCCGATAATCCCCACTTTATAGTACATGTGGAACTGTATTTTTTGTGAAAATTTCATATACCATCTTGCAAATACCAAGGTTTTTCTAAATCAAATTGTATGGAGGATCCAAAACATGAGTGTCATTTTTAAATGTGTTCTTGGATGAATTATAGGGGGGTAAGGTTTACAACATTTACACTGGTTTATACGGGGGCAAAATAAAAAGGGGCAAAAGTGTTTTAAAAGTATAACCATCACGTGTTCAGTAACCCCTTTCAAGGATACAGAAAGGGATAGTTTGCCCTACCTGTGTTATAGGACAAGAGTTAAAAGGTAAATGGGTTCAAGGTCACACTGGGTGTAAAAATAATTTCAGATTCATCGGTTTGTTCTAAAAATTGTGCCAAATTGTTCTCCGTACTGTAGCAAAAGCCGAACATATAAAGGTCGCGTTGTCAATGACGTTTTGATAATAAAAAATAATTAAGAGAGCAAATATGGCCCGTGTCCACAAGGTCTATGGGAGACCACAGTTTATATCTCTAAAAGTCTCACTGTGAAAGGTGAAACACAGAATCTATATACATTCTTATTTAGTGTGACCCCATGAACGATTTAAAACCAGTTTCAACAAAACGTACCATTCTATAAATAATGCCTGAACTTCCTGAGCCTATTGTACTAAACAATATGTCGTAAATATGGCAACTATACCTTTTTAGAACCTTATGAGCACCGAACAGACTGGTATAAATTTAAAACAATTTAAAAACCCTTTTATTGTTTACAACACACCCCTGTACAATTTGGCCCCCAGTTATAAAACACCCAAGACCTCATTTACAAAAAAAATTACACCCATGAATTTCAATTCTTCTCCATGAAATTCTGTATTGGATCAAACATTGGTGTCAAACTTGTATAGAAAAAAACTAAACCCAACATCCATTACATTTCCCCATGTACTATTAATCGGTAGGAGCCGACAGATATGAGATGCCACGTGGGCGTCCCCCCCCTCTTCCTTTAATGCCCTTGCCGCCTCTGTGTTCTAGTGTACCAATCTTAATGGAATGTTTTATTCTCACTTTTTGTTTGGCACTGCTTCACAGCAAAACATTGTTTCCTGCATACTCACTTAAGGCAACATAGGAAAATGGTACCTGTTGGTTCTGCTTGAAGATTATATTGTGGGTTGGTGTGTATTCCCGTAGGATTTTCATGCTAATTTGGATTTTGTTGCTGTTTGTGGTTCATTAGGACCTAAACTGTCAACAAAATGCTGGGGTGCAAATTTTCGGACTGATGCCCCCTCCTGCAAGGGGGGAAATGTTAGTACAGGAAAAATTTAAAATCGAGTCAAAATGTGTTTTAATGTGCACGAACGCGTCGTCTCCTTATAAGCAAGAAAAAGTATATAGTTGCATAGGTTCCGACCTTTAGTTAAAGCGGTATAGCCCCATAATGGTTCAAGGTCACCGGGGGTAATGCTCCGATGTTGTTAAAAGTGGGTTGTTTGGTCAATGTTTTGTCAAATGATTCCTTGTGCATACTGAAACAGAAAATGCATTTTAATTGATTTTTTGATATATCACCATAGCGACATCCAGGGAAAGTTCTGGTGACCCCCCATAGACCATGCAGACCGTGCGACTTTGCCTAAGTAAATTAGCCAAATCAAATGTCAACACTGCAAAATAATAACCATTTTTGGATACTGTGAGACAATACAACAACTTATCCCAGTGTCAACAAATCTGAGAATTGGGTAATTTTTACCCCGGATGACCTTGAACCATTATGGGGTATAGCTCTCTAACTAAAGTTGGAACCCTAGGCAAAAGATATACTTTTTAATCCTTATAAGGAAGAAGACATGTTATGTACATTTAAAACACAATTTGACTTGATTTTAAATTTTTCCCTGTAGTAACATTTCCCCCCTTGAGGAAGGGTGGCAGCAGTCCGAAAATTTGACCCATCATTTTTGACATTTCTGGTCCTACTGAATGAAAAACAGCAAGAAAATCAACTTAGCACCAAAATCCTACAGGAACTGTTTCTGACCAACAAACCACACTAATATAAAACAAGTCTTATATGTTGAAGATCTTCTAGACTTGTAGAGGAGTTGTGTAGTTGCGTACATGCAAGACTTCAAATAGACCCTAAAAAGAAGTAGGGGTAGAGGCAGCTGAACGATTTTCAAAGTGGAGGCGGGGGCATTGCACTTTTTCAGAGTGTTTTCATGCTGTTTTCACATATTTACTATCATTTATCGTGCCGCTAGATAAAGCCAGTTTGGACAAAAAGTAGGAGCGGAGAGAGGCAAAGTGGGGAGGGGGCCAAGTCTGGTGAACTTGGGGCCTAAATTCTGCCTCATGCTTTAAGCTTTATAAACTCTGTTTCAAAATAACTTTTGTTAAATAAGCTCCAACAATTCTTGTTCGATGTACAGGTGCACCGTCCTGTTTCCCACCGGAGAGGAACTATTGTCTGTTTGCTTACAAATTATTTTTCAATGACTGGGACAAACTGTTCATTTGGCATTGCTAGATATACTTCTCTAGCAAGAAAATGAAGGGGCCAAAAGACCAGAGTGTCCAACAAGGCCAATCCAGGTCTTGTATTCAGGCCTTCATCTCAAAGGCAGAGGCTTTGACGAATGGGGCAGCAGCTATTCTTCTTGCGTATGAGGCAGGCGCTAAATATGTTTTAAGCGTTGGAGCCAAACTCACTTGTGATTGGTTGGGGTTTGAGAAATCTGTGGTCCACCGGTGGACGAAAGGTTAGGGCACAATTGAGGAAGTGATCCGCCAGTCTGTGATGGGAGAAACCACATGGCAGGCTGGCGATGGCCGGCCGCAGCCCCCTTCGGTGCATATCGCTATTGAAGCGACCGACATCCTGTGCGAATCCGGTTTAAGGTGACCCATTACTTGCGCGGAAGATTGCTGCCAGGTGGTATTATGTATTAGGTGTATGTAATAGAGAGTTGATCTGGTCTTGGAGTATCTTGCCAGGCAGTATTCCATGTCTGTACGATGTTGAATGGGGAAATGGAGAGTTTAGCAGCTTGTTGGCAGAAAGAAGGTCGGCGAGGTGGCGTGGAGCGCATTCTTGACAGTGTTATGACAGCAGGTGCTTGTTTCCAGCAGGGCCTTATTCACTAGTTTGTTCTGCGTGTGGTGTTCTCTCCGAGGACTGCGGGTGCAATGCCTGAACGCATGTGGATTCAGATGGAGTAGGACGGAAGCAGCCAGTGGTGGTTCTCAAGGTCTCGTTTGAGTTCTGTGTCCAGCTTCTTTATGTGAGAGCTGTTGCATCATGCTAGGGCGCATATTCCGCAGTGCTGTAGACAGAGGCCAAGGCAGTTGTGCGTAGGGTCGTTGGGCTGGCCCCGGCACACGAAGACCAGCAAGTTGGACAGGAGATTATTCATCGAAGATTACCTGGCCGCATAAGGGACTTGAGGTGTGATGCCGGTACGTAAGCTGCCGGTCAAGCTTCACTCCCAAGTAGGTTGGTAAGGAGTGGGACAGTGCAGTGTAGAATTGTCCGGTTGGAGGATGGGGTGGTTGGGTCGGGAGGTTGGCACTTCTGAATCCACCAGATTTGAACCTGGTCCCAGTTGCCTTGACGGAAGTTTCCACCTTTTCAATGCTTTGGTGGTACAGGCTTAGCAAGGCTCTCTGAGCGATCAGTGATGGTCTGTGTGGGAATTCGGAATGCGGTCCGAGAACGTACGGTGAATGGAGGATGGTGTCATGTTTGCAAAGCAAGGTCAGGGTTTGTAGACGTATTCCAACTTCCGAGTTGTACACCGGATTGTGAGGCCCAGTCCTCTAGGATAGCTCTATCAGGGTTGGTTTTCTGTAACCCTAGGTAATGCTAGAATGTAAAGTCGCCAGTATAAATGCAGGGGGCACCATAGGTTGGTAGAGAATCTGCTTGAAGCCGATGGTTAGGTGGCTTGTAGGACATTGGTGACTTATGAACACCTGACCAATTTGTGTTGTTGCCCATTCCAGGGTGGAGTCTGCAGGTGAGGTTGCAATTTGTTCCATTGGGCTGACATTGCTACAAAGGTGGCAATCCCGTGAGTAGCGCTCTCGGTATGTGTGCAGATAGGGTGTAGCCGCAGATGGTCAGAATGGAACTGTCAGTAGCGTGTGTATGCTTGGAGGAGAATCGCCGTGACTTATACGTGTGGTGGGAGGGTGTTCGATGATGTTTATCTTTGCCCTAGTGAGACCTTCCATGTTTAGTTGGAGCATTGAGATGCCATCTGCCTGGACATCTTGTGATGCCTGCCCTAATAAGGGCACGTGTGACAGACTGGCATCAGATAGTATCCTCTGACGGGGCATGATTAAAATACAGTGAGATAAAAAGACAACAGTCAATTAAAAAGACAGTGAATTAAAAAAAGACAACAGATGTTAGCGTAGCCTCAGTTGATTATCATTCGCCTGAAAAGATCAGTTACCGCCGATACCGGGGTTCACCACGAGGAGGTTGATAACCTTGAACCCCGCATACTGCCTGTTAGGCAGACACTTTAATCGCCGATGCACAGGTCTTCAAAAAAGCAAAGTGGTCTTCTAAACAGCCACTCACAAAACTGTGTATCTTGCATGGTCTCTTTCCAAATGTTCATGCCTCTGTAGGCGAGTTCACCATATGTGCCTTGACTTATAATGATGGGGATGTCATTGTAAGTCAAGGTGGGCAATCAGATGGAAAGTATTTTGAGGTAATCCCAGAGCATTATGTCAAGAACTAATTTTGGGGCCATTCTGTTGACACCACCATTTTGGACGGCTCGTAGAATTTCTGCTGACCTACAAGTCTTAGGAAGTCCAGAATGGCCTCTGTTTAGGGCAAGACTTGTGCCTTGTATTTGTAACATTTACATACACAGTGGGCCAACTTGTGCATCACTTTTGCTACACAGCTGCAACACTTATGTGGTACTCGTTTAATTACCATGTAGGCCCTTTGCTGGGGAGGTGACCGAGACATGTTGAAGTCACAATTAAGATGTTACACTGTGTGTTCTTATAGCTCTGACAATTATAAGCCACTGGTTCAAATTCTTTTATGCTTGTCCTAGCTATAATGCATTGGTGCAGTTACATCGATCTGCACCTGTTCCTGATAACCCTAACAGCACCAAACACTACAAAATACTACTGCAATGCAGTAAATTCCATGGAATGCAATTGCATCAACAACAACACATGTTTTTGTGTGAGAAATACCTGGCCGGGCCAGGCTCATAGATACGGCATTCCTTAGGTGGCCGTGGGAGCAGTGTGTGAAGGCCCCGGATCGAATCCCACCGAACGTCCAAATGACCCTTTCTCTTGATTGCCTCCCTGTACTCCTTCCCTCTCTCTGTGACTTAGGCTAAAACAGCGAGGGGGTAGGGTTTAATTGTTTCTTCTGCGAGTCAATCATGCAGCCATCAGGTCACCTGCGCATCACACGGTCCTCAATAGGTTTTTCCAGAGGCTAGCAGACCTTGGTCATGCTCATAGCTTTCATGACTAAGGAGGCTCTCCAGGAAATGCATTATTGGAAGTATGTTGAATGTGAGGTAGGGTTCCTGGCTGGTCGAAGACAGGTTGAGGAGGTAAATGGATTGGTTGATGTGGAATACCTCGGGTCGACGGTCATAAAAATTTGTTGCATCACTTTTTTTCACCACTTTCACCAAGTACTATTTGGCATTGCCAATTGTAGTTGGAGTGTTGGGTACTCCCCGAACTGTGTCAGAAACTTCTCCGGCTCTACCTTTAAAGCAGCTTTCTTTGTGCCAACTCTATTGGTGATGTCATACCCTCTAAGGCTATAGTGGTGACAATGCTGTACAGAGCTGACGACACAAGTGCTGGAACAGGACATGAAGGGGAACATACCAAGTGTTATCACCCACCCCAGCTTGCTCCCACAGCTCCTTGTGGCCATGCTGCAGCAATATAAGGACATGGTTAAGTAGAGCAACAGTTACATCGGTGTCATTGGATATAACAACACATATGCCCTGTCTCAATTGAATCCCAGACATAAAGGCATACTAAGATCAGCTTCTTCAAGTGATGAACCATGATGTGCTGCCAGTTCTCATCTTCTCTTATCATTTGACCTTTTACAGTGGGATACTGTTGAACCTCGGGAGTATTCCTTTGAAGACAGGTACAGATCAGTTTGGCTTGATGAAGTTTGAAGGCCAGAATGTTTGCATCTGTTTTGGCAAGGGTGTTCCTGGTTCAATAGAACTATGCTCTATTAGTAAAGTTTTGGTATGCCTCATTCTCTCACTATCCTTCATTGAGAGATGTTCTGAGTACATGTAAAACACATCTGTAAATGACACAAAAGCTGTGAAAAGATCCTGGAAGCAAGAGAGGGAAGTAAGACAAACCTTGCGAACAGTTTTTGCTTGGGTTGGCTTTCATGGTCCGTGTCCACTAGAAGAAGTTGTTCACTGTATTTACAAGTTCTTGACATCCTTCTGGGCTCCTAGCTATGAGGGTTAGGTCACATGCTTTGGCAGATGATATGTCAAATCCACTCATGCAGTACCAGACGCGCTCTTCCTTTCTCCTCTGTATTATGGTCCAGGAGATCAAGACACAGATTGAAGATAGAAACAAGATGCAGGAGAGTGGACAGCCTTGGAAGAGACTATCATGTACTATATCCAGTCGTCCATTCAGTTGTTTTGACACGTATGAACAGCTCATCATTTTTAATTCTATTACCTCTGCTGCCCATTATTGAAAATGCTGCATTCTGATTGGTCTGTTTACGGCCCATTATTCTGCAATAATGGGTCGCGAATGCATTTTCTCATTATATCACGCTGTTTTCGGTAATAGAATAGAAATAAAGGGTTTGCAGTATTATTTATGGGCTCATAATGTATCCTCGGCCGGAAAAAATAAAATAATGGACTCGGCTGCGCCTCGTCCATTATTTATTTTTTCCCGACCTCGGACACATTATTCGCCCATAAAGGATACTGCATCACCCTTTATTTCTTAAATATGATTTTCCTAATGTGGTCGGGAACATGCATTATGATGCCACTCTAAAGCAAACTGTACAGGGTTGTGTGGTACAGTACCATATGCATTTTCCAGGTCCAGCGATGTTGTCACAATAGGTTTACCATTCTTTTTTGGCATCCTGGGGCATTTCATTTAGTGCTTCTGTGTGTTCCACATATCCTGATATTTTCTCCACGAAACCCTTCTGAATGGATTGGTCGATATAGTTGTTTTCTGTCAGGTAGTTGATGGCCTGGGTTGATGGTTCTTTGAGTGAGAATACCATTCTGAGGTTACCACTAGAATTCTTCAGTGTGATGGGCCTGAAGCAAGAGGATGGTTTCACCGTTCTCCAGCTTACCGGTATTGCGGCTGTTCTCCATATATTGCAAAATAATGCATTTTCCCACACTAGGTATGGGATGCGATTGGTACCTGGAGCACTGACATTTCTTCTTTTCTGAAGATAGCTGTTTAACTCTGACAGACTGGGTGGTTTAGTGTTGGTTGACATTGGTGGTCTCTTCATGCCCTTTACAGGATGGTATTTGTAGTTATGCTTTCTGTCAATGTTGACATTTTTGAAAATCTCTCTGCAGCTGTTTTGCTGAAGGAAGAAGATCTTGTTTCTCATTCAGTAGACGTTTTGCGTATTTGTGTGAATTTTGTCAAAATTGGCGCTGCTCTTTGCTGGCACTTTCCTTTCTTGTGATTTCAGCGCTAGTTTCCTTACTTTGTTGTGAAAGCATATACGAGCTAAGGAAATCCCTTTTCAAATTAGCTGAGTGGACCTTGTTTCCATCTCTCAGGGCTTGTTTGTATTGGCACTTGGTGTCTTTCTTCAAATGCCTTAGTTTTTGTTGTCTTGAGCATTGCTGCTTCTTATCATTCTTTTTGGAGCCTGCTGGTTTAACTCCAAATCTGTCTACATGATTCTCCAGATTGGTTCATTGCTCATTCTGGATATCGCCTATTTCAGTTGGTAATATTTTATAAAGTTACTCATGAAGGGATTTCCAGATAGTCTTCAGATGGCTTCGGCAGATTTATGTAATCCTTGCCATCAAGGTTTCTGTGGGGTTTATCCAGGCCTTCTACCTCTTGGTTTGGGTGCGCCAATTGGTTTGACTTATGTCTGCCTTCAGTGGAAGAGCATGGCTGCGATGAACTTGATCCACAACTAGATCTCGTTTGGTGGAGTTTCACATTCTTGAAGCCTGTTTTTCTGCAAATTGGACAGGTAGAACCACTATCATTTATTTCAGAACTACTCCTCTGTCTATTTTTCATTTCCAGAGGTTGTTGCCTTAAGGTTCGTTCATACTACGCTGCACTGCGCAGTGCAGTGCCGATATATCGATCACTTGCTGCAGCAACTCAACGTAACCTGCTGCAGCTGCAGTTAAAATAAATTTAACTCGGTTACAGTACCGCAATGCAGTATACTGGACAGAGACCGAATTCGAGCACTGCAACTTACCGCAACGCACGTTGCAGTGTAGTATGAACGAACCTTTAGAGTCCGTCCATTTGGTCCAATCTTCCGCCCCCTCTCTCGCATAGACCCAGGGGTATTTTTCTTTAAAGAACATTTCAAATATTTTTATAAGTTGGATTTGCCAGCTTATGGAAAAAGAGGAAAAATCTGCAAGGGATGTTGTTTGATAATAAAATGGAGGTACTTATCAGAAAGAGATGATTGGTGTGACATAATTAGGGAAAATAATTACTATAGTGCAGTAATTAAAGGTTTAAGGAGTGAAATAGCTTTCAAATTTGGGCAATGATACTTGCAAGACATAATTAAGCTTCTAATCAGATTTGAGAATTGCCGTAATATCTGTAGAGTAACTAGATTCATTAGGTATAGGCTTATCAATATGAGGGAGTTTAAAGGTGGTCGTGGCCTAGGCAGTCTTAGAGATGGAAATTTTCAAGATTTTAACACTTAGAGAGACATGAGGACATCTAAAGAAGTGCCCCATTTTTTTTAACCCAGTTTTTTTTCATATTTACACCTGAAGTATAAGCTGAATATGCAGTCTTTAGGTAATAAGATGATTTGGTATTTTCAATCGTGCACTAAAGAAACTCAGTGCACGGTTTTCTATAGGGACGATTACAATAGCACAATGGTTCAATTAACAAGGTTTGCGGTTTTCTTTTGTCCTTGTTTGTTCAGTAAACCTTCGAAACATTCTCGATAGGTGGTCTACAACCGATCCAGTGGAGTTTGAGAGAAATTTGTATCACCTGTCACTTTAAGTGTATAATATCTTGTGCATTCCTGTTAGTGTATAAGGGGATCCATGTGGATGCCCCTTCTGAAAACCACTTTGCCAAAACTCTGGTCATTGATGGGGTACATTAACACAACCACATAAGAGGAAAAAATCAATTTCGGTTGAACCAATTCAAAATGGCGGTCCAAAAACCGATTTTAAGAATTCGCACAAAATTCTCCGCAAAAAAATGAACCCTTACCCAAAGGACTTTTCCCATAAAAAAACAAATTGGACATAATGGAGAACATACATGCATTACATTGCTTGCAATCTTTCCACCAAAACTCGGCCATGTATAATAATAACAATTACACAAATTTTGGACAAAAATAATTTAGCTTTAAAACATAGTTCGCGAAAAACAATGTTGGGTCCACTGGGCCCCACAATGACACTAAGTGTTAAATTGTGGAAATATGTTATGTAAAACAATTTGGACATCGAAGAAAGCCTAGTGAATCCTTTGAAGATTGAAAAAATAATACTAATTAAATATCTACATTTTAAGGGGGATAGGCCCGATTTAGGGGCATGACGTTTTTCATCTTGATAGATTGGCCTTAACTCCCAAAAACTCCAAATCCCATTTTTAAGTTTTTGCGCCAATATTTCAATCCTGTTTTGATGGCGAGAGCTAAAAACGTGATTTTTTGTATGCCCCATAGAGTACCGTTAAAATTCATATTGGTCGAACCAAAATGGGGCCATTTTCGTCTGTGTAACTTCCGGTAAATCTGGGCTTCTTGGGACGATGCTATTGGCGATCGGGCCATGGACCTTTAATACATCTCACTTAGCAGTCACCCTAAACAACTCGCTACATTAGTACAACACCCATAATCACAACTCACCTCTCACAACTCAATCTACACTCACAAAACCCACACTCGCCCACAACTCCAAATATTAGTTAACAGCACCAACAATAATCACCCTCGCCTCACAACTCGCTCCACAACTCGCTCTTCAATTTAGTTAACGCAACAACACAATAATCACAACTCGCCTCACAACACGCCTCACAACTCGCTCCACAACTCGCCTCACAACTCGCCTCATAACTCGCCTCATAACTCGCCTCATAACTCGCCTCATAACTCGCCTCATAACTCGCCTCATAACTCGCTCCACAACTCGCTCTTACCTCGCCAAAGTACAACTCGCCCATGCACAACTCGCCATATAGCCATCCCCTTTAATAATAGTAATAGTTGATTAAAATATATTTTTACAAAAAATGCAAATATGAGCTGAAGATACCGAAGAACGCACAGGGTGTGATAGCTTGTATAGGACTTGGCAGCCCTTTACGTACCCATAAGGTCTTCCCATAAATTAAGGGGCCTCGTGTGACCACATTTTTTTTTTCTAATCCTACTTTCTCTGGTCTTAAGTGCAGTTTACGTTTTCAGATCTTAGAAACGCTTACATAACCGATTTAAACCTAAAAAGCAGCAAGTAATATGATTTAATTTATGGCACATAATGAATAATGTCCAAGGTAACCGGGACACCAAAATAAAAATACACTTTGATAGTGTTTAAATAGGTGGAGGGATGTTGGGACTGTTTAAATGTCATTTCATAATTTATTTTTCTTTCATAGTATAGCATTTATACAAACATAAAATTATGTAAATGCAAGAAATTAAAAAAATCCCGATGTAACATGGGACACCGAAATGTCAGCGCCGTTACCTCGTACATTTTGCTAAAACAAATCACTGTATTTGTCCATGTACCTCTTACAAATTCTTTTTTTGTCATTACATCAAACAGTATTTTTAAACATAAGAAAAATATTGTTTAAAGCCTTACCGATGGATCGTGAAATCCATTGTCGCTTAATCTCCGAGTTAATTTGATCTCATCACATCCATCAAAATAAATAAATAAAACAGGTCCACATTTGGTGTCCCATTCAAATAAACGAAAACTTTAAAAATGACACTCATTATTCATTCTCATAATCATAGGTTTAAAGAGTTAAAGGTATGAAAAGGGAACACAGTATGGACTATAGAAATAATTACTTAGTTTCTTCATTAGGCATCGTCTACTTGATAACATTTCATTAAGACTGGAATGAAGACAATGCGCACTTTTGAAATTTTATAAATTGCGCAGCGCAACATAAGTGGATTTCTTAAAGTACGCTAATGAAAAATCACCTTTGACGCAATAGCTTTGAAGACGCTATGATTTAAATGAACAACACACGAGCATAAATATCATAGTGACTGACTGCCGCTTTGCTTCAAGCTTTTGATTGTTTGTTTCCTTCCATCACTACTATTGTTTGTTGCGTCTTGAATCAAACGATATTTTATTACGAGTATGCCATTGCACCATTTACTGTTTACTGCAATTGGTTACGTTGACGGCATGCGACATTGTTGATATCGACAGTGTGGATTCCATTTAATTTTCGCCTAATTTTCAGAATATATTGATCTATTTTTTTTTTAAATACTGGCCAACACATGTTCAATTGAAACATC